>PVIH01010686.1:6706-47344 GCA_004025045.1 Sigmodon hispidus
AGGAGGAGGAGGAGGAGGAGGAGGAGGAGGAGGAGGAGGAGGAGGAGGAGGCTCTCTGGGGTGTTGAGCTGCCTGTCAGGAATAGGCTTTTCTGTGATGTTGCTGCCTTTGAGTCACCCATGCTCTTGTAATAACCTCCAAGAAACCCATTGGCTCACTAAGTTAAAACCGAGCAAGTTCTCTGTGGTCTGCTGTCAGTGCAGGGTCTGTGGTGAATAGATGTTTTCTCATGCCTCATCAGGGAACATCATGCTGCAGGTCCTCCATAGCCTCAGACCCAGCTTGGGACCCAGCCCTTATGAGGCTCATGGATGGGGACCCAGCCCTTATGAGGCTCATGGATGGGGACCTAGCCCTTATGAGGCTCATGGATGGCGGACCCAGCCCTTATGAGGCTCATGGATGGGGACCTAGCCCTTATGAGGCTCATGGATGGCGGACCCAGCCCTTAGGAAACAGATGGTTGCTTCCCTCTTTCTAACCATCATAAATATCATCTTTGGTCTCAAACTGGATTGTGAGAGAACTGATTAATGCTCTTACTACTGTAAGAATATATAATTTAAACTAACAGATGTATTACTAATGCTACATCTAAAGGAAAAACTAGAGTATGATTCACACCTCACATGACTTTAGCATTCTTTTTCTTTTGACAGCTTAAAGCATATAAAAACCAAAATGTAGTGAACTCTCTCTAAGACTCAATTTAAGAAAAGCTATTTCAATCCTCTTATGAGCCTTCTGCTTTTGTCACTAAAATGCAGCTTCCTAGGCCCTGGCAAGAACAGGCAAATGTTCTTTCCACCAGCCCTGTCAAGCTACCCAAGAGCAGAGTAGGGCACCGTGCTGTTTATGCCTGTGTTTCTTTCACACAGAAGCTGATAATTCTAGTGATAAGCGTTCTGCTGGGCTCATCTCACCGCTGGACAGACAGAGGTCTCCAGTGGAGAGGGGAGAGAGCACTCACTGCAGCCTGTCCAGCTTCTTCACCCACTGTCTCTTGTCTCTATTGAGTTATCCCTGAGCCACGGCTTCTCCTAAACCCAAAACCTGCTGGGACTTAAGGTACTGGTGAGTGTGACTGGGCATCCTTGATGCTGGCACTTCCTCTGCCCGATCATCTGAAGCTAGATGCTGCCATCAGATTCAGACAAAGTATTGCAGGTTACCAGAACACCACGTTAGTGTATGTAAGCAGGTGGCACAGACCCTGTGGCAGAATCATGCTATTTCATCTCCCTCAGTTATGCTCACAGCCTTGGCAGTCCTGACAGGAAGATGCCAGGGAGGCATGACTTCAAATGGTTCCCTGTGACGTGTGGGCACCAGTTGAAAGAAGATTGGAGAACATTGCAACTCCAAGCTGCAGTGTCGAGGAAAGCCAGCTGGGAAGGGAAAGGATCTCAGCAGACAATTTAAACAACTGGCTGTTATTTCCTGGACCGGAAAACAGTCAGAAGAATGAACCATGCCTACTGCTTTCAACCGCAGCTCTGTTCCTTGCTTAGGGACATTTGTGCATCTCCCTGTCGCTACAAAACAGAAACATGCACAGAGTTCAGAAGCAGATCAGTTATCAATCAGACACAACCTGGAAGCCCATGATGGTAGTTTATGGAAAAAACATGGCAGGTAGGTAAAGCCTGAATCCAGGACACATCTGCCCAGGTAAGGAAACTGCTTTCCTTCTGCATTCACGAGCCTCTCTTTTGCTTCTGATCACCAAGTGATTGGTTTACAAAGAGATAGAGGTTTGGGCTGAGGCTGTAGCTCAGTGATAAGAGAACTTGCTTAACACTCATGAGGACCTAGGCTCACTCTCCAGCGTTGCCAAATAAAGACACAATAGATAAAAGAGAAGAGAATATTTGGGCGGAGCTTTGGAGGCTGCAGTCTCTGAGGGATTGGTTCACTTGCTCTGGAGCATGGAGAGAGGTTCTGTGGTGGGACTGTGTGGTTGGTACAGTCGCTCACCTCATAGTTGGAAATACAGGCAAGAGGAAGAGATTGTAACCCTATCCTGTTTAATGGCAGCTCTAGGAATCTAGTATCTTGCCCATTTTTCTTAGAGCAAGCTGTGGACAAAACTGTTAACACACAGCTTTCTGGGAGACATTTACTGCACCCTCCATTTTGGGAGGGGTCATCTGTAGTCAGCTGGACACCACAGAGGCCTCAGCTGTGAGAACCCTGCATGAGCACTGTAGTCATGTCCTATAAGCTGGCCTTGGAAATGAGACCTCTGTGTTGGCTTTTAAGTCATAGGCTCTGCCCATGCAGTCATGGGCATTTTTTTCTTTTTTATACAAGTCCACTGAGCAACAAGGATGTCTAGTGACATCACAAAACAGGCTGCCCATCTCCCTGAGTCTCAAGTGACTCCTCACAAGGGGTTCTTTTTGATGAATATAAACATGTCTCCAAATGCCTCAAGATATCTGAGAGATCGATCCCCATACTTTCCTCTATGTACATGTGTCACTAACTCCCTGTCTTCAGTCTTCAAACCCGATTTTATTCATGCAGCTGCAGCTGGCCTGGTTAGTCTGGTTGCCTGTTTGTTATGTATCCATGGATCCAGCAGGAAGACAATTGCCTGAAGAATAAGGGTCTGTCCTAAAGGATGCATGTGAGGCATCAGTCGCTGTTTGCCATAGGGCTGGAATCAGTCCACTTCCCATGTCATGAGCATGATCACACCAGTGTGGGACAAGAGGAAGTGGCCTGGTGAGTAGCTCTCATTTCTGTTATGCCTCAAAAATGAGAGACTACGCTTTCCTTTGCCACCTTAGGTCCTTTCTGGAATCTTTCAACAGGAGGCTCTGAAATCTTACCAAGCCAAAAGTTTTTGAGAACTTTGCAAACCACAGAGTCAACACAAATAAAATCATTCCTTATTCAACTGACTGGGGAACTGAATCTTTTATTAAAGAAACAGTTTTGTTTTTACCAAATAGTGGGGTCTGGGAGATAATGTGTGGAACCCAGCCAGGGTCCTCTTTTTGGAGGCTTCAATGTCCCCACATAAAAGTTAATACCAAATAGCAACCTAGTGTACAAGAAATGGACAAAAGGACTCTTGGCCTTCCAGAGTGAAAGTCTGGATTCCATCAGGAAAGTCTCCAACAAGGGCAAAGAACGATTGTCAGAATGCAAGGAGCGTTAGAAGAGGCATATTTCCTTCCTTACTCTCTCTGTGTCTTTGTCTCTTTGTCTCTGTCTCTCTCTGTCTCTGTGTACACGTGTCTATAAATCTATGGCTTCATATCTGCCTGCTGAAAACTCAAGGATACATAGACCAAATATGCTGGAGGAAAAATATCTTATGTTCAGACATTTTCTTGAGTGGCTAGCCTCTGAATTTCTCAAGAATTAGAGAAATTCAACAGCATTAGACCTTAAATGTTTAATGGTTTTAAGTCTGCAGGAGCTGTGTAAAGGCTCTATATAGACACTGTCACTTTATATAAAGGCTTTGAGCATCTGTGGCTTGTGACATTTGAGGAGGTGTGGGGACTAGTCCTCCCGATATGGGGACAACTGTACACTGTGCACACTGTGAGTATTCGGCAGGACATACACAGAGAGCTTGCTTTACTTGCTGTCACCGTTGTCCTAGCAACGCGTTTTCTCTTCCCAGCTGCAGTTTGTTCCAGTTTGTTCCCTCCATATAGAAGAATCTCTCGGAGATTGTCAACAACTTGTCCAGCTCTCTGAGCTGTGTCTTCTGGGCCTCTTAGGCTAGAGTTCCAGCTCCCCTCCCCTCTCAACAGGCCTGGGCCCCTCTCTTTGCTTACCTGGTGCTGGAGATTGAACTCAGGGGCTTGCACACAGTAGGCAAGTGCTTTATTACTGAGTTACAGCTCTGAGATAAACTGTCTCCCGCAGGCTGTGCTCTGTGATCTCCGCTCCTTACTAGACATTGCCTACTTCCCTGACCCTAGTCTGTCTACTTCTCCATATTGAAAATCTCCCTTTAAAAATAACCAAGATGTTCTTTCCTTTCTTTTATTTATCTGTGTGTACATGGGAGAGCAGGAGAGGTGTGTGTGCACAGATGTGTTGGCCAGGAAACGGCACCCAATCTCATGGCTTTGGACAGGTAATGATGAGGCACCCAACACAGGTGCCAGGGACTGAAATAGGTTCTTTGGAAGAATGTTCTTAGCCACAGATGTATGAATTTCATGATTCCATGGCATGCTTAAGAACTCTGTTGTTGGGAGCCAAAGTTAACTTAGCCATATTTTATAAGTTAGCTACTACAGATAGTCATTTGCCAGAAGGCTACATCTCTATTGTGTTTAGCTAAACCATGACTCCTGTTAGTCTGGTTTGATTCTCTCAGCTCAGCAGGTGACATCCTCCAGGCCTTCTCCTGTAGGCCTCTCAGCTCAGCAGGTGACACCCTCCAGACCCTCAACCGATAACAGACAGATTTCCATACTAATTCTACCCTGTCTGTTACTCTCTCTCAAAGGCTTGCCACATTCTTTTGTATTTCCCACAACCTTTTCTCCCAGCTACCTGCATGGCAGAGATTCTGTATAAATATTGCCTGTAACAATAAAGCTTAGGAGGATTTGAACAGAGAGATTTGTCTTGTCCTTCCGTTCTTTCGTGTTCCTGCCTTCCATTTGCTTCCTTCCCAGGTCTAGGTCCACGCTGAAGACCCTGCTGGTCAGGGAAACTCTGTCAGTCTTTTTCTTTTTTAAATTAGAAACGGAGAGCTGTTGATTAGCTTGTGCCCCATCCTCATCCATGGTCTTTTAAGTACCTTTCCAAACTTTAAATGAAAAGTCAGCCTTACTGGTGTGAGACTTTCTGCCAGCCTGAGGAAGTGAGAAGAATCTTCTATCTCCTAGCAAGATCCAAGATCTCCTGTGGGAGACCACCAGAGTCAGACACATTGGGAACTTATTGGTATCAACTGGACCCCTGAGGTATGTAGGCGTTTGTGTTTGTCTCGGAGAACCCCACAGGCCAGTGTAGATCTTTCTAATTCTCTCCTATTTGTGCTAATTCCTAGCTCTTGGGAGTCAGATGAGGATTTCCCTTGGATTCCTTGCAGACAGAGGGGCCTGGCTCCTGTGGACTGGCATCCCACAGAGAGCCCAAACAACACACACTCCTTATACCAGGCAAATCCTGACACAAATCTTGACTCTATGATTTGCTGTGCCACATTCTACTGTTTTCATTTATAAGATGAGGCTTTTGCTTTTGCCCTCACAGGCTCTTGTATAGACTAGATTCCACCATGAGAAGCTATTCATTGTAGGAGACAGGTCACCACAACCCCCATTACTGTTCCACTGCTGAACTTGGGGCAGAGTATACAGTGGGCACCGAATGTAGGGATGTATCTGAGTCTTGGTACAGTGTGGTGCCTGAGAGAGACCCAGGACTCTGAACTCTTCTCAAGGAGGGAACATTTCTTTAGTTCTTCATCTCAGGAAAGTGTAAATCGAATTCTGTCATATGGGCAGCTGTATCTTCTTGCTTATAGCCACAGTCCCTGGTGATTACATGCCAAAGGTCTCTTAAATTTTTATCTATGTAATAAGTGTCCTGAGCATTAGCAAAGGGAAATCCTAGGGTCACCTGGTTTACACCCCACCCAAAGGGAAAAACACTTTCTCTCTAAACAGGGCTGCACACATGCTCCCTTCAACCCTCCTCCTCTTAGGTCATAAAGAATTTCTAAGTTTATAATAGTAATAATGGTCATTGTTATTATATGTGCACATGCTGGTTCTTGCTATCACTATGTGTGTGCATGCACTGGTATGCACATGGAGCTCAGAAAATAACCTTTCAGAGTTGGTTCTCCTGTGCTTATGTGGGTTCACACGGAGGTCATCGGGCTTTGAAGGGCAGATCTTTCCCTGCTGAGCCATCTCACTGGCTTCATATTGATTGTCTCTGATGACATCTTATCAAGGACATAGGAATGGCTAATAACGGCATCAACTCATGCTTTACAAACATGTTAATTTTATTGAGTAGGCATCAAAGCTCCTCTGTATCAAGTAATGGAGAGGCCATGTCACACGGGTTACAGAACTATTTTTACTTGAAATAATCTTTCATAAAAGAAAGAAATTAAATACTGTTCTTCTATAAAAATTGCAGTAGTCATTACTGGAAGCTTTTCCAAAATGAAAGCAAGATTTACTACATATTGCAAAAATTGGTTCAGTGCTTTAATATGTCACAAAGGCAGGAAGGGCCTCATCATCTTAGAAGACAGCTCTTACAGTGGGTTTCTTCACCAACAGTGGGCCAGATGGAAGAGAATTAGCATGATCACATGTGGGTAGAAAGGATTTTGAGCAAGTTGGTCAAAGCATGATCTATGACCCATTTTTGCCTCAGTGTTTTATTTCTCCACAATAATGAAATAAATACAAAGCAAAGCAATCTACTTTATCTCCAGATCAGTCAAATGAGTGAGGGGGGGGGGAAGAGAGAGAGAGAGAGAGAGAGAGAGAGAGAGAGGGAGAGAGAGTTCGAGAGAGAGTTCATGATTTTGTGAGGCTAAATACCCATTTAAAAGAACTAGGCAAGTATAGGCTAAGGGAGTCCTTTGTTATAATCGGCTTCCATGCTTCTGGTTACAAGGAGGCCAGTTTGTGAAAACTGAAGGTGGATGGACTGCAGGCTCTGTAGATGAGGCAGTGATGGGTTACCAAGCTTAGTTCCTGCTCGGACTCAGCTGAGCCTGCTTTCTGTTCCTAAGTGTTTGTGGACTGGATACTGGCTCTGTTGGAGGCAGGCTGGTCTCTGTGCACTGGGCTCTTTACATGGATGGTCTGTATCAAATGCGCACGCCTATGCCATAGTTTGAGTAAGTGCTGATCCGCACTCTCACTGCCCATGTGCTCACACAGAGGCTAAGAGCTGGGCTGCTCCTGGGCACTTGCTAGGGAGAGCAGTGCCCACTGGGAAGTTATTTTCTCTCTGAGTCCTGGCAGGAGCAGGGGCCCAAGCTGTACGGGGTGGGGGGCAATGATGGGAATAGCACATATTTGGCAATTCAAGTATGGGGACTCACGTGCAAGTGGCCAGATGTAGAGGGGATTTACGAGGGCTATGGCACCCAAGAGGAACCCTAGAGGAGAGCATCCAGAGAGATGAAAGCAAGATCCACAGAAGGGAGCTAAAGAGGACCAGGCCACACGAGGGCAAAAGTCCAATAAGCAGCTTTTAACAGTATTTTGCCAGTGATTCTTAGGAGAAGATGAATTTGGCCAAAGGACCAGAAAGTAAACAGTGTGGTAAGGTAGCTGTAAAAATACCTGGCAGGGGAAGCAGGCTCTGGGGCAGCAGTCCCCTAGGCGGGTAAGGCTGCCTGTCAAAGTGCAGAGTGTCTCCTTTAGAGTTCTGGGCCCATGGAGGTGTGTGTGGCTGTCTGTCCTTCCAGGGAACACCCAGTGCTACCCATTGAATCTCAGTGGTCTTGTCACCCACCACTGTCCCAGATCATCAGAGTGATCAGTTCCCTTCCTTCTACTGGAGAATGGACCCTTCATTTGGGCTGGGTCACCTGTGCCACTGTGGCTGAGTCAGGAAGGACAGGTGGATACCTAGGAATCAACTAGAAAGGCTTATTTCAAATGGTCTTCAATGACATTTATAACCAGTATGATGGGGCTACCCATAGTGCATCTCACTCAATGATCTACCCAATATGGACTGTTTTCACCTCTGCTTGACCCAAAGTGCTTCTGCAAACAGCAGAGACCCACTATGAGGAAGGACTTGACTACAGGGTCCATGCTGACGGTGATGGTGACCACTGCTGCTATCAGTGATAAGCTATCATATGTAATGACTTGGTACCTCCAGTCTTGATGAACCAACCAGCTTAATGTTTTTATATATAAAAGTAGCAGAAAAATCAGGACTTGATGAAACTGACATTTTGTGGTGTCTTATAAAAATGATTATTAGATTTAGTGATTTCATGTCTTTTCTTCAACCAGCATTTATCTAGTACCTAGTGTGTGTCAGGCACTGCTGTGGGCACCAGGACACAGGAGTGAACAAGACACATGAGAAGTCCTGCCTGCATGGGGCTTACACTCTTCAGAGACCTGAGAGCTGCAGCATAATGAATAAATGAGTAGTTAATATACGCAGTGATCAGAAGCTGTGAGAGAAAGCTGAACTTGATATGAAGGGTAGGATATATTAGCTTCTTAAATAATGAAGCTGGAGAAGGCCTTGCTGAAGGATGGTGGTGAGGCAAAGATGAGCTGGCAGTGAAAAATAGAAGGGATGACATATGCAAAGGCCCTGGGGCCAGACGTGCCTGGTAGCTGTAGATGGCGCAGCCAAGAACATATTGGGCCAAGGAAGGCTTTGTAAGGTCTTGGCTCTTACTAAGTTATGGGAAACTGTGTTTTTATGGAAAGTCATCCTTCAGAACATGAAGACACATTCTGAAATAGCTGATTTCACTGCTTTGGTTTTGAGCAGATTCCATTTATATTCATTCTTAAAACCAACTGATATTTCTTACCATATATATATGTATGTATGTATATATGTGAATATATACATATATATATGCACACATACATCTTTGAGATATTCTCTGTAGAAATAAAGTATAGCAGTTGCAACATTTTATTTATACATAATTAGGGCTTGTGGGTTTTGTTTTTTAAAATTAAAAGAGTAAAATCTAAATTTTAATGAATTATTTTGCAAAATTATTAGAAATAGTCACATTGCTAGCATGTTTGGGGATGATGGCTTCTGTGCACATCCTGTAATTACATGTTGCACACCCATGACTATGTACTCCTGCAGATCCTCAGCATCTCTGTAGGGTGGCCCCTCATCTTCTTTGTGTGTCAGTGGAGTGGGAGGAGGGCTGGGTCTTTGGGGAAAGCATTAGCCTGTGTACTGCTGATACATCTCAGTCCATGTTGGAAACTCTCATAGCTTGTCTGAGGTTGGGAGCTGTCATGAGAATCCTGGTTCCTTAGAGGCATTTTTCACAGAGGAGGCCTGGGGTGAGACACCCCAGCATCACTGTGGAGTACAGGGCTTCTAGAATGAATTACCCTGGCTCCAATCCTGTGAGAACAAGGTAACATTGTAAGAAACAGGGTTTACGCCAACAGAACCAGTGCCATCCTGTAGACCTGGGCAATAGGGAGAATCAGGAAGCAAGTGGAGAACTCTACTCTGAAGATCTACAACCACGTGGATCAGTGACATTAGCAAGGAGAGGGAGGCAGTGTGCTCAGAGGTCTGTAGAGCTATTACCTAAGGCTTTTGGGAAGGGGCTGCCTGCTTCCTGGTGCCAGAAGTACTGGCCACCTCTGGTGTGTTTCATGTGCTTCTCTTCAAAGAACAAGAGCAGGAGACTCTCAGTTGGAGCCCAGGCCACTCCTCTATCTCAAGAGGGTGAAAGCCAGAGCTAAATCTCTCAGCCACCAAAATGCTTTCTCACTTATTAGAAGCCTTGGAAGAAAAGAACACAGGAGGAATTGAATTTGTAAAGTTCCCACTATGAAAAGGGGCAAAGAGCATGTCTTAAACATGAGAAAATGCCTTTAGCTTTACTCCAGGCCTCCACATATACAATGAAGGGTAACACAATGGAACTGCCATAATCTCTTTTCTTTTTCTCATATGTCTCAACTTGATATCTATAGCCCTGCCTCCTTCTTTTTTCAGTCAATGTGGAATATATTTTGATGGGAAAGGTCTGCTTTTTTACAGTTACAAGAGTTTACAAAAATAAACTTAAGAGATGCTAAGGGAGGGCTTTGGGTACTGCTGGCCCTGTCCAGAGACTTGGGCTGACTTCACGGGACTGCACACCCTGGTGCTGCACTGGGATGAGTTCTTTTATCTTGTGTCATGGTGACAATAAGCTCCGAGACTTTGTGAGTTAAGTAACTTTGGAAATCATCAACTTTGGAAAACAGTAGGTTCAAATGCCACTGGGTGCTGATGGGTAAGGAAGGAAACAGTAACTTTGTGACAAAGTTTCACCAATAAGAATGATGCAGCACCACAAACCCATACACAGATGGCAAACGGAAAACTACATGCTCAGTCAAAATGGAGAACACATTTACACAGTCCCAGCTTTAGAGGGTCTACTCAAAAGCACTGAGGGTCCACTATCCCACTCACAGTGCAGTTCTGCCAGCCCCGATTGACCTACTCTTCCAAAAGACAACTCTGAAAATAAGGGTGTAAGGTATTGCTCTGTGGCACGTTCTGAGAGTCATATAAAAATAACATGTAGTACAGTTTAAAGTTGGCCTGTAAAACTTGAACATAACAGTGCATAAATTTTATAAGCAGAATACACTGAAAAAAAAAAAAAGACTACCTTTGCCAAAGTAATATGATAAAATCATCCCCAGAAGATGCATGTGAGGTAAATATGAACTAAACTTCTGAAATAATTTCCACTGGGCTTTAGAAATATCTGGGATTCTTCTGGATATTTGCTGTTGCTAAGAGATACCCATCCCTCTCAGAAAGTCTGGCCAGATCAGATGAGGAATCCTGCTCACTACTGGTACAGGCAGTGTCTCTCAACACAGCAGCTGGAACTCTTCTCTATCTTTGTTCTGCAAAGGGCTGCCAAGTCAGAGGGGTCTTAGGGAACTTGGCCCACCTGTTCCTGTCTCCAGCCACTAAGCCTGGCCAGGGAGTACAGCAGTGAGCTCTTTTGTGCAACATGAAGCAGGCTGTGGGTACACGGAAAATCACATGTTCACATCACACCAGCCCTTCTCACTTTCGATGTTCTAATACTGCACAGAAGCTGCATTTCTCACAAAAGGCAATGGCTGTTCTTAACCACAGGGACTGTTTGGAGCAGACTCCAACTGCTGCTCTACCCTGTCTACCCTAATAAGACTAAGCTGAGGGGCTGGGGCCTTTTATTTGGCCAGGATAGTAAATCTGCAGTCTAGGTCTGTGCTCCGAGCTCTTCTGCAGGGCACATTCATCATTAGGTTGGGGGAGAAAGAAGCAGCTTGGTAATGAAGGAGACAGAGTCACACTAGAGTACACCGCTACGCTGTTTGGGAGGGCTTCCTGTATCACAATTAACTACTGTAATTCTCAGTGTGCCTTATTGTTTTTCCCCCTGGCAGAGTGCATGAGAAAGACGAGAGATTTGCATAGCCAGTCCAAAAATTTCTAGTTGGCTGTTTTAACATCACAGTATGAGGAAGGCAAACACGAATTTCTACCTCCCGTGTCCATGCACTGGGCTTCAGGACACCGAAACATGAGCAGGGTGGTTTGAGGGATGAGCGGGAGCAGAGGTTTCTAGGACCCAGAGCTTGGAGGGTGAAACAGCTCAAAAGAAACCGGGCTCATCCCCAAACAGCCACAAATCCTCCCAGAGAGAGACTTTTCATAATCACTTTTCCCCCTGAACCAACCCGCCCAGTACTATTAGGGACATAAATATTAGTCATTACCACACATCTAAAGCATCTTATTCAACACGAAAATAAAACTTTGAAAAACTTCTTAAAGAGTCTATTTAATAAATACTTTTGATTTAAGGAACCACTTTATGCAAACCTTGAATACATTACTGAAAACGCCACAGGCTGTGGAGTAATTAAAAACAAAAAGGAATCACTCACAGGAGATACTTAGTTATTTTATTATCGTTTTCCAA
Organism: Sigmodon hispidus; assembly: GCA_004025045.1. Lineage (NCBI taxonomy): Eukaryota > Metazoa > Chordata > Mammalia > Rodentia > Cricetidae > Sigmodon > Sigmodon hispidus. The sequence goes on from PVIH01010686.1 coordinate 18,387, forward strand.
ACAGGTAAAAAAAATCCCTCCCCATCTTTTGAAAATTTTTATTTTATGTTTTTTGCTTTTGCTGCTCTGGATGTCACGGGATGAAGCATCCTTTCAGGAGGAGAGGCTGGCTCCAGTGAAGGTGTGACCCACTTCCTGCACTTTCTGAGGATAAGCAGGTGCTTTCTCCTGTTTTAGGGCTATGGGAGGGGCTGGTCTAAAGCTCTCACAGGTATGAAAGTATTGTTTCGTTATCGAGGATTTTACCCATCGTTTCCATATTTCCTGGAAGCAAGCTTGCTGTTTAGTGAAGCAGGCTAGCTCCTCAGTGTCCTTGGCCAAGAAAGAACAGTGGTCTGCAGAGGTAATCTTGGAAGGAAGAGGCTGCATATTGCTGCTCAAAACAGGGTAGCTAAGGACACATTATTATTTTTTAAATTTTCCTCAAGAAATGTAGGAGGCACCAGAAAGGAGACTGCTCAGAGACTGGGCTGCTCCCTAATGTGACATGGAGCCAGGAGCAGGGCCACCTGCCCCGAGAAGGGTCTCCACCAGCAGAGAGCCCTTAAACCTGGCTGAACCCTGACAGATGCAGGTGGGGTAGGGGTGGTTTCCTTCCCACCCAGCCTCTCTCAGCCCCTGCCTTATGGAAGGAGGCCAGGCTGGGTTCAAAGCAGCCCGATGGGGGCTGACACAGTGACCAAGGGGTCAATCCTGTCCCCTCCTCTAGGGCACGGATATAATATTACCTCCTAAGGGACCCTCCATCGACAGTTCACCGTACATATGTCTTCAAAGGAGACACAGCAGCCTGTCATGCTGCCTCATAGGTGGGCCGATCCGATCGATCGTGAGTTCAGGACCCTGCTTTTTTGCACCCCCAAAATGTCTCTGGGAAGCTCCTGTCACCGGAGCGGCTCAGCACTGGGAGCGATCTCTACACCTCACCGTGCCCTGAGAGGTAGATTGTCCGGTGCCCATTTTGTGGTCGCCCACGGCTTGGATGGCAGTGTGAATGTTGCTCGAGCCGGGGGTGGGGGTGGGGGGCTGTGGGAGGAGGGTTTGCTTATGAGATGGAGCTGCAGAGTCCTAAGGGGCCAGCGTCAGCGGGTAGCGAGGTGCCTGCTGGAGGTCTCCAGGGACCCAGGAGGGAAGCAGGTGGGAGCCGCAGAGGAGGCTCCACCTCAGGCCGGGCTGCGCGTTTTGCTTCTAAACCCTGCTAGCTACCAACTGCACGCAAGTGACCACTACTTGGAAGAGGTCGGACCCTAGGTTGGGGTGGGGGTAGGGGGAAGCATGTAAAACACTCCCTTCTAAAAACAAAGGGCTGTGATTTTCTTTATTTCTCGTATAGAGGAACAAAAATACTCTTGCAATGGCTATTGAGTTTCCACAGGTACGAGGCAGATGCTAGGCTAGCACACCCACTTCCAACAGTATGACTTGTTTCCTATCCGTCTACTACCTGAGTGGCATCAGTGTAGGTTCAGGCACCATTAGGAACGTTTGACCAAACACGTACACGGCACTGACCGAGGAGGCGCCGGCTGACCAGAGCAAGTAAAAAAAGACCCACAGGATGATAAGCAGTCCCGGGCGGCTCAGGGCCGCGCAGCGCGCGCCTCACGCCGCCGCCGCAGCTCCTCGCGGTAGCAGTAGGAGCAGAAGTGCTCGGTCTCTGCGCGCCCGTAGAACGCGCAGTTCTCCCGCTGGCAGCGCCGCTGCGCGGGCCCAGGGCCACCGCGGCCGCACTCAGCGTTCGAGCGCGCGGCTGGCGCATCGGCATCGGCGAACTCCAGCCCGTCGCGGGCTGCGACGAAGCCGTTGCTGTAGGTCTGCGACTTGTGCTCCGCGGGCCCCGGGGAGTCCGCTCCGCCGGGAGCCAGCGACTCCACCGTGTTGACTGTACGCAGCACGGCGCGCGCCGGGCTGTAGCTCTGCGACCACAGCGAGCGGTTCTGCTGCGGGTACGTGGCGCACGGTCGCAGCGCGCCCACGGCTGGCGCGCACGCCTCGTCCCGGGCCGCCGCCTGCACGTGGATCACGCTTTGACGTGCGGGCGCTGGAGGGCTGCGGCCTGGGGCTGGTCCACCCGTGCCGTTCCCCGCACGACGCGCGCCTCCGCCCGGGCCCGGGGATGCAGCGCCACCCGCCGCCCGCGTCGCCCGCGCGTTCACGCCAGTCCTCGGGCTCGGACGCTCCTTGAGCTTGAGCACCAGCTGCGTGGGCGGGGCAGCTGGCGGGCCCGGGGACGCGCGCTCCGGGCCCGGCGTCCCCTCTGTCTCGGGCCTGCGCGCCGGTCGCTTGGCCGTGGCCGTGGCTGCGGCTGCTGCGGCGTCCCGGCGCCGCTGCTCCTGCTCGGCGCTGAAGCGCTCCTGCGCGCTGGTCAGGTAGTAGCCGATCATCTCCTCGTGGAACTGGTGCCGGTGGCTGGTGAGCAGCAGGCCGGCGAAGATGAACTTGCGCTCGCCCTGCATGGCAGCGCGCAGGATGTTGAGGCTCAGCTTCACGTCCGTGCTGTACTTCCAGGCATCGCCCCTTGGCCCGCTGCCCTTGTCGGCCGGCGACGCTCCCGCCGCCTTGTCCGTGGGCGACGGCGTGGTCTTCTCCGATGGTGAGGTGCTAGCTGACGCTCCCGATTCCTCTTTACTGCCTTTGCGCGACTTGGACTTCTTCTCCTTGCTGCGCTCGGCGCTGTCGCCGTTCTTGCCATTGGCAGAGTTGGCGCGACTCATCTTACCGTGCACCAGGCCGCCCAGCCCGCCCATGTTTTTCTTCAGCTTGATGCCCAGCGTCTTGCTGAAGCTGCCCAGCTTGTTGGCCACGGAGTCCGCGCGTGTCTTGTCCTTGTCCTTGCGCTGTTTTTCCTTCTCCTTGTCCTTACCGTTCTTGCCATTATTGCTGTTGGAATTGCTGCACACAGAATCGCGGTCCGAGTCCAGCGATTCAGCCAGGGACTGCACGTCCTCCCCCGCCGAGGCCGTTGGAGACTCTGGCTGTGCGAGGGGAGCCTGTGGGGAGGCAAGGCAGGAAAAGAAGGCGGTTATAGAAGAGCTGTTCCGGGGCTGGAGCGATAGCTCAGAGGTTAAGAGCACTGACTGCTCTTCCTTCCAGAGGTCCTAAGTTCAATTCCCAGCAACCACATGGTGGCTCACAACCATCTGGCGCCCTCTTCTAACATGCAAGCAGAAGAGCTGTTCCGTGTATACAGGTCCCAAGAATACAGGTGAAGCTGAGAAAGGACACTGGTGGTTCCTTTCGAGGTCTCTGTCGGGGGTAGGGTGGGAGTGGGGTCTATCCGAGAGGGATAGAAATAGTTGTCTTGCACAATGCCCTGATCTGTTGCGAGGGTAGAAAACAGACTTGCAGGTGTTGGCAGAGTGATCTGGAAGGGGGCCTCAAATCTTCGGGGCCACGCTTTTAGGGAGGATGCCCAATCTTTATCTCAGAATTCATAGATACTCGGCAGTCTAGAATCCTGAGTGGATGAGTAGAGTCAGAGTGCTAATAACCAAACTGGTGTGGTGTTGCAGAGCCTCAGAATATTCTATAGAGACACCAGGTCCACACTCTGGCCTCCCTCCCTGGCCAGGCTCTTGGCATCACTAGAAACAGGTTCCAGGTGTCTGTGTAATGATACAAGCCACCAGACGAGACAATGTCTCTGCCACACAGATGTTTCATCTACTTTCTCTAAGAACGGGCTAAACGCCTTGCCCAAACCCTGCTCTCTGTCTTGGACCCATTATTCCCTTTATCAGAGGTTCCTTCTCAGTGCAAATGCAGAATGCTAAGCTGAGAAGGATGATGGAAAAATGGCTCCCAATGGGGATGTGGGCTTCGGTGGGAAGACACTAATGAAGGAATATCGTGGTGAATAAATAACCTGGGTAATGCCACCGGGAGCCAACATGGCTAGGCCAACCTCTGGGGACAGGTGACAAGTCTGAGAAGACTGTGGATGAAGGGCATTTGGGAGGGAGCATCCCTTATGTCAGCATCAGGGTATGTCAACAGCTAGTGCATTAGTACATGCCTGAACAGGCTTCTCTGCCTCCAGAGGAAACAGGAGAAGCCGTCGCTCCGGGATTTATTTTTGTCCTTCCTTCAAGCAGTTTCCAGAGAGATGACGGTCTGTAGGGAATCACTGAAGCAATGGCTGGCAGACTAAGAGTCCCCTCCCCCTCCCCCAGAAATCCCTCCTTCCTCTTGGGTTTGGAAGGAATGTGGGCTCTTAGGTTGACTTGCCAGAGGCACTGAAGGGTGGAAGGCCCAAGGCTGAAACAGGGAAGGGAGCCCAGTAGGTGGAGAGCATAGCGGTGTGCCCTTCAGCAGTGGAGCTGTCTACAGAGCTTTGTACCAGGTAGGGAGGCCACCAAGGCCTAGCCAAGCACCCTGCTCAGTACAGCAGAGATGTGGGGCCCAGCAGGAAGATTCTGATGGATTCCGGGCTGCTGCCATTGTATGTCACGTGGGGGCGCCCTACTCGGATGATGCGCAGGTGAAAAGGAAGCGAGCGCTCAGAACAGTGGGGAAGGCACCATCCAGCAGGGTCTCCTTTCAGTACTCAGAGCCCGCTGCATGCTTAAGTAAACGGATGTCAGGGAAGACCAATTATTTACAAGCAATTTTCACAAATCCCTTTCCCTGGGAGCTCCCTCCGGAGATTATGAAAACATCAGTCACACACTTAAAACGAATCTTTCAGCATCTGCAAGCAGAGGCAGCCCAGTAGTTCCCCTAGGGCAGCTTCCCCCCTCCCGCCGCAAGGAACGGGTGGGCTGCTCTCATCCTTCTGCCAGTTCCACCTGCGGCCACCTCCGCCTTGGGGAGAGGAGGGCGGTGCGCTGAGGACTCGCGCTGTCGGTTCCCCAGCTTTTCTAAGGATCCACACACAGTTATAATTAATTCCGCTTTGCCGCGGCACATCTTGTTCCGATCTCAGCAGAGATAGTTTTGTGTTATGACTTGCCTACGGTTTGTTTTGTGAGTGGGCGTGTTATTCCTCTCCTGCTGTGCAAAATAAGAGGGAAAAAACACCTAACTGGGGTGCACACATGCGTGTACACACACACACACACACACACACGCGCCCCCACTCGCACCAACAGGAAGTGTTTGGACTGCAAACCAGGGTGGCTGGGCGGCGTCCTGGGGCATGAAGGGGTGGGCCTCTGGGCGGCACAGTCGCTGGTGGCAGCCTGTGGACGGACACTCAGCAGGGAGGTGCATCACATCCCCACACTGCACAGAGCGGCCACCCGCCCCTCCCGGCACAGGGTTGGGGTTTCATGCACGTGAGGCTCACCCGGGTCTCGGAGGGGATGCGGATCCACGTCACATTCATGTAGCTGTGTAGAAGGTTCAGCTTGGCTTCTAGGGATAGGATGAGGCTGACGAAAGAACACGGAGAGAGAGAAAAGCTCCGGGGAGGTGGCAAGAGCTCACTCATCTGCGCGCGCTCCCCTCTACCTCCTCCCCCAGGAGCCCTGTCTAGGCTTCCCACGGGGCGAGGGCTGGGAAATGGCTGAGAGGCAGGTCTTACTGGGCTAGCCGGGCATTGTCGTTGTCGTCTTTCCCCCACTCCCAGTCCTTTCCAGGGTCCACCGCAAAATGCAGGGGCAGCAGCTTGTGCTCGGAATCCGTCAGGGGGATGACGGCTGAAACAGGAGAGAGAGGCACGGTGGCAGGCAGTTCAGCGGCCTGCCAGGAGGCTGGGAGCCTCCGCAGAGCTCAGAGCTCTGTAAGGAAAATTCAAGGCTAGCCGTCCCGGTTACAGGCAACCCAATGGGGACAGAAGGTAGACACAGAACTTCCATAGCAGTTAAAGACACTGGAAAGCAGGTGGAAGCATCATCTGGTCTGTCTGGGGCTCTTTCTGTTACAGGGCAGACACCCCTCTGCGTGTCAGAATGATAAAAAGCATGACTGACTGCTCCTGTTGTTTCCGAGGAAAGACCCAGGCCAGTGAGGTGCACCCGAGGAGGCCACTGTGCCAGTGGCCTGCTCCCTGCCTCCATTTCATCTTAGGGAAGGGCCGAGTTTGCAAGTCAGGAGAGGCCTGTGCTGAGTTCTGCTGCAGCAGGACTGGGGTGGGGTGGGGCGGGGGCTGCAGACTCCCCGACCCGCGCAGGACACAGAAGCAGGCTCTCATACACAAAGCATCTGGTGACCAGCCTAGGGAAGGCAGCCCCACAGAAGGCAATGCCTGCTTAAAGGGGGAGTGGATAGGAGTCTTCTGTGGAGGTGGGGATCTGACGGCCACAAAGCATATGGACAGAAAGAAGCACACTGCATCCGAAGGTGGGTATCTACAGGTGTGCTGAGATCTGACAAGAGTTCCCAAGGACTCCCGGGTAGCCAGAAAATAGAATTCTTAATGTCACATCAAGCTTCTCCTAAGGTTGTTGCCAGGAATAAAGAACAGGAAGAGGCGGGGAGCCACTTTCCCAACTCCACCTTTGTGTTACTCCGTTTAGAATGCCCCGGCCCTTTGCAATCACAGCAGAGAAGCCCAGCCCAGGGCCTTTGGCAGCTTCTTTGTTCCTTCGCTTGCCACAGCCCATGATTCATACCAGCAGTGCCATGGCAAGAACAAAAAGGCAAACAAAACAGAAAATCCAGGAGTCAATACTGGGAAGTTCGAGAAACTGGGTATGACTCGATGCTGCCCTCTAGTGTTGCTAAGGAGATTGTGCGTGCAAACTGCTCCCTCCCTCTTCCTTCCCATCTCTACTTTGAACAAATGAGAAGCAGTTTTGCTGATTACTGGCCAGCTCAGGGGTTTTCACTGTTTGTGGCCAGGGATGGAAGGGTCTGTGGTGGAGGGGGCTGTGGCACCGAGGCTTTGCTTTAATGTGGGCTTACTTCCCAGGGCTGAGCTTTGCAAGGTGGGTTTCTGGGCGGGCTCAGGTACAGTCTCCCTTGGGTGACTCCCATAAGTCAGCACACAAATATTGAGACCTTGGCCTGGCTTCCCACCAGTGTCTGGGAGTGGCAGAGTTTCTCCTTGCCAACACTGCTTCCCAGACTTCCAGGGCTCTGTGTTTGCGCATGCAGAGGGCCAGCAAACCCAAGGGTCCTGAATGAGGGAGGACCACATTGTAAATACTCATCCTTTTGGATCTTGAAATTAAGGGATTTTGGAAAAGATTTTTCTAGACAATAATAATCTGTCAGAATCAGTTCCTGTAGGTATAATTTGGGTATTCTGGGTTCAGTTAGTTGGAGAAATATCTGTCAGCTCTGACTAAACTTTCTATCCTCTTCACATTGGGGAGGGTAGAATACATAGGCAGAGAGTAAAGTAATGTAAGTCCTGGGGACTATGGCCGGGACTAGGGTGATCCTTCCTCTCTGGCCATGTCTCCTATGAAGATAGTGTAGCTATGAAGGGCTGGAGCAGGCTCTTGGACCCCAGGAAGAAGTCTCCGCTAATTAGAATTAGACCTGTTACAGAATTTGTTTACTTAGGAGCTAGCCCTGTATGTTGCAAGCCACTATGGCTTTGTTTTGTTTCTGATAAATTACCTAAACTAGGACACCTCACCATTCTTACCTTCCTGTTACAGATTGCCTGGGGATTCTTACCCTCAGCAGATGGCCTAGACTGTGCTCCCAGGCCAGCCGATTTCAGAAGACAATTGGAACACATCTGAAAATATTAAGCCAGTGCTGGCTACCTAGAAAGAGTCTGACAGTGTGTCAACCCAGATCCTCCTTATGAGTATCATTTGCACTTCATTCCTGTCACAAGGGCAGGGAAAATTCTTATTGAACATCTTTACCCAGGAAGAGACATGGCTGTATGGCAGGGCACCCCCTAGTGGCAAATGTCAAGAATAGCAAAGGCTTTCAAAATAGGCCCTAGAGGATTTATTTTTTGGTTTGTTTTTGGAAAGAGCTCTCTCTTACTTTTAGCCTGTAAACCTACTGACAGGATTTCCAACTAGTCAATGAAGATTTGGAATATTTATTTTATGAAACACAATAGGTATTTCTGTTTGAGATGTTTGCTATTACAATGATAAAGCTGCAAATTCACAGCTCTCTGAAGTCCACAGCTGATATAAGTGACTCGGATTTTAAGGAAAGAAAGATGCCTCCAAGGAGGGGTTGGCCCAGACCCCAGAAGGAAGAATTTAGCTAAAAGGGTTACACTCATGAGAGAAGAGTACAAGCCAGTGAAGTGATGCAGACCCTCCCTCCCTCCCTCCAGAGAAGAGAGAAGGAAACCAATGAGCTCTTCTAGGCTCTGGTCTACAGGACTGAGCGTGGTGCTCATGTAAAATGTGGATGAGGGGCTGGAGGAATGGTTCATCCACTAAGGAGCAGGAGGGCAAGCTTCAGAGCTCAGTTCACAAAGTTGGGGTGTATAGATGGCCTAGATGGGTGTTCTCTGATGCTTTAAACAGGTGTCTTATTCAAGTACCATGTCTTTGTCCCCCAGGAGGGGGTGACCTTCCTCCTGTGTTCTGACAGATTCCAACATGTACATTAAAGACAAATAGGGTGTGCCTGTTTCCTGGAATGAAGTGGTTTCCTCAGTCTTTCTTGTCTCAGAAAAAAACAAAACAAAACAAAACAAAGCAGAAGCAAAAACCTGTGCTGACAGAAGAGAAGTCACAAAAACGAATGGGTTGCCAAGGCACAGGGTTGAAAGAGCAGGACTCTAACACAGGTGTGCAGGCACAAAGCTGTTTTGCTTTGTTAGACAACCCTTTATGTCTCCTGTGTGTTGTGGGGCTGTTTTACTAGAATTCAGAATTTGAGACTGGCAGTTTTTCATTCAGTCTTTAAAGATACCAGTCTGTTATCTTTTGCCTTACCTGTTTTATGAAAGCCATGATACTGGGGCTAGTGATAAAAGGGCTAATTCTCTAAAACAACTACAAGTATGCATGCTTCTCACATTGCTTCAGGGGATTCAGGGAAGTGCAGCCCACTCTCCTTTATCTGTACCCCAAGACCCCCAGTGGGTGCCTGAAACCACAGGAGGTACCAGCTTAGACACAATGGAGGGGTTGTGGCTATTGGATACCGAGTGTCAGATAACGACTGATGTGCAGACTGACAGAAAAGGTGGACACCATAAGGAATTGGGTATCTGATTTCACAGAAGAAATTAAATTTCAAAGGTAAAAATCTAGAAATGAAACAATAACAACAAACAAAACACACAACAAACTACAACTGAGATGAAGAACAGCTTCAGGAGACTCACAGGCAAGTAAAGAACCTGTGAACCTCAGGATGGATTGGCCAGAATTAGCCAAGCTGTATTACAGAGCAGAAAAGGTTGGGTAGGCGGCAGAGCACCCAAGAACTGCAGATCGATCAGCAACAGCCAGCTGAAGGTCTGTGTCAGTGTCACTCCAGAGGAGTAAGAGGGAGGCAGTACACACACACACACACACACACACACACACACACACACACACACCCTGCCACAGCAGCCACAGATCATAGAAGCCATGAGAGCATCACTAGGGAAGATTACAACAGCCACACAATAACAAAGAACATCCCTCCCCACAGCATACACAGCTCCTGAGAGCAAAGGCAATGAAGACAAGTCAGGTACAGAGAAAGAAAGGTAAGAACTGGAGCTCACAGTTCGGGGTAAGCAGACAAAGCAGAGGATAACAGATGAAGGACCAATACTGCCTACTCTGCCCTTAGCAAAGAGCTCTGACACATAAAGGCATCCAAAGCCTTTCTCAGTCTTAAAGAGCTAGTGCACTGCCTGCTGACCTGCACTGCAGAGGAGAAGGACTTGAACTCACCTAGCGTGATGGAAACTGAATAAATGAAGGTAAAGGTAACATTCCCCCTCTCTCTCCGCTTTAGCACTTCTGAGATAACCAGATCTGGACGACCAAGAGAGTAGCCCTGTACCTTGTCCACAGCGGGGAGGAGTAAGGAGTGCAGTGTAAGGCTCTCCTTAGTGCTTGTACCTGTAACCCCAGGAAAGTGCTAACTAAACACTAGCAGGTAAATGACCTGGGCAGAGCCACTAAGGACGGACCACAGCAAATCCAAGATAGGATGGCAGACGGAAAACCAAAGAGCAGAGGGACAAGGAGCAAAGGCTGGCAAAGATGGAGGGTTTTCACTGACCCACATCATTGATCATGTACTTAAATGCAAACAGTCAACTTGGTCAGAAGATAAAATTGTTAGAGATTAAAGCAAAGCAAGTTTCAATCTTCACTACTTACGGTAATTAAGTTATAAATCTAAAGACATAGTTTAAAAGACACCCTCCCATTCAAAGAGCTGGGGGAACCACCTAAAATCAGACAGAGAAGAGTCAGAAAAATGGTTACAAGAAAGAGGACATTGATATGATAAAGGGACCGGTTCTCCAAATAGGCAGTCACACGAAAGCTTCTAACTTAAGATAAGCACACAGCCAATGTACTAGCCACCTTACCCGTATCATATCTCCTGGCCCCGGTGGATGCCTGAACAATGGTACTCACCCTCTCACTTATAGTTTTTCTTATATGAACAGAACATACCAATGATGGAGTTTAACTGTAAGTTAATCACAGTAAGAAATTCACAGCAATAACTAATGAAATAGAACAGTATAAAATATATCGAAATAAAAGCAATGTGAATGTAGACTCTGTTGATTTCTGGAATTTTCCATTTAATATTTTCAGACTACAGCTGAAAGAGGGTGATGGGACCAGCAGAAATTGAGTTAGGAATGGGGGGAGTGTTCTACTGTACAAACAGACGTGTCCAAGGAGAAAGGACAACCTGTTTATACTGTCACTCAGCCGCCCTCGTCTCAGTGGCTTACAGTGACTGCCCTTCCGTTGGTTGCTGCTCTATTCTAAGGTCCATCAGCTCAGAAGCCCAGCATACAACCTGGAGGACAGCAGCAGCGTTATCTACACGAAGTGGACTGGCTGTGGGCTTAGCAAGGTAGGAAGACATGAGTATGCTCAACTGCCGGCCTTTCCTTCAAGCCCTGTTCATCTTCTCTTGAGCAAGATAACAAGGACAGGCACCTGGATTCTCTGCCAGGCTTCCTGGTTTGCAGAGAGCCAGGGCTTTGGAAACCCTGCTTTGCCACTGGGCAGGTGTCTGGTGGGTAGGACGATTAGCTGGCATATTCAACTGAGGTGAGCACTGAGCATGTGCATATGCAGGTGCAAATGCCACCCCATGCTTTTACCTGAGCCAGGAGCTCTGGACTGTCCTAAGAGTTGCCCGCCTCCTTCACCTGAGGAAACCTTTAGTAACACAGGACTTTTTATGCCTGTATAGTTTCCAGTACCACTTGCTTAAGCCGTTGTGATGAAACACCATGTTTTCCCTCTCAGTCCTGGGGACTAGAAATCCAAGGTCAAGATGTAGGGCAGGCAGTGTCTCTCAAGGGCTTGGTCCTGGTATGCAACCCAGCACGGAGCCCTGTGGTTATGAAGTTCATCCATAGCCCCTGGCCTCCTTTTAATCTTTGGTGAAGTTTGTTGGCCAAGAGTCAACATGTGCCAAGTGTGACAGCCTGGCTGTAAACTAAAAGCCCAAGTGTGCACATCGTGGTTCCTCCTCCTTTCTACATCAGGTGTGGGTGGAGTGTGGGAGCTGTAAAAGCCAGGAGTAAATGTATAAATATCAGATGAAGTTCTTAACGATTGGGCACAGCTATGTCAAGGACCAATGGCTCGGACCCACTGGAAATTAACAAAACAATCCTTAGGTCAGGTTCAGAATGGCAACACTCTCCTCTGATCCAAGTACTGATTTTTAGAAATGATTGGTGAGCATTGTGTGCAAACACTAGCAATTGCAGCTTACTAATCCCTCATGTTTACAGCCTGAGACTGATGGCCTATAGACACGTCCTACTGAGACTAGCTACTCCCCCAACCCATGCCATATATAACAATTGCATGGAGGGCCCAGTTATAGTGTAAGTGGTATGGCTTCATCAAGGTGCACACAGCCAACCTGATCCCGGCTTCTCTGTGAATGAGTCTGTCATTTCTTAAGTGTTTGTCCTTTCCTTGTTCGGGGAGGGGGATTAAAATGCCAGGTCATGCAGGAGTGGTGGGGGTGTGCCTTGAGGACTCTGCACTGCTCAGTGTGCATGTTCTGGGATGCAAAGAGGAGCAGCAGGGAGAGATCTCCTGAGGCCCCGCAGCCCACCTCCTCCTCCCAAGACTCTCCATGGCAACCGGTAAACCAAGGATGCTACTGAAAGCAGGGACAGCACTGGCAACATGTTTAAGGTGCATCATGGCTTCAAAAGCCTCTTTGCCATTACAGACCTGTTGTAGAATATTATTTAAGATGTGTTGCTTTTGTTTATGTTGTATTTGCTTAACTCAGCAAAGCTGTGTCACTTGCCTGTCTAAAACCCCTGATGGTGTAATAAAGAGCTGAGCTACCAATAGCAAGGCAGGAGAGAGAAATACGTGTGCTGGTGGGCAGAGAGAATAAATAGAAGAACTCTGGAAGAAGGGGTCTAAGAAGACACAGCCAGAGAAGGAGGAGGACTCCAGGGCCAGCCGCCCAGCTACACAGCAAGCTACAGAATAAGAGTAAGACTAACAGAAGGAAGAGAATGGGATAAGCCCAGAGGCAAAAGGCGATAATTTAAAGTTCAGGAAAGCTGGCTAGAAACAAGGCAAACTAAAGCTGGGCATTTATAATTAAGAATAAGGCTCTGTGTGTGGTTTGCCTGGGAGCTGGGTGGTGTGCTCCCCAAAGGAGTAAAGCGCAAAACCAGACAACAGCACAGACCCTTGTCCCACAAAGTGCTCCTGAGTATTGGCACCACTATGAGTGGTGTATGATAAAGGAATCCAGGTGAAAATCACTTTGGTTTAGAGTACTGCATTAACAAAGTCATATCATAGAATTTCATTTAAACAAATATTTAATTCTCTTATGTAGGGACAAATAGCTAGTGGAAGAGAATTGGCTTTATTGATTGGTAACTACTCCTGTAGGCAAAGCACAGCTTAGTGTTAAGGGTACTGGAAGTCACACCATGTGATCAGGACTGGAAGAGTAGGTCAGTAGTAGACACACTAGACCTTGAGTTTGGATCCCACCATCTAAAAAATATCCTAATTTATTTGGCCTGGGGAATACTGATACACATTAATGTTTGTTTTTACTGTGGGTTACACATCAAATGTAGCTGACAAGCTGCTTATGTACTTAGTGGCTCCCCCAGATCTCTGGATGCTGCATTTTTATAAATGTGTGTTGTGTCTAAGAGGCAAGGCTGCCAGTTGCTCCTGGTGAAATTCTTCTTTGGTTGTGTTGACTTTCTGTTGCAATAAACAAATCGTAAACCTGACCATCTGCAGGCCTTCTCCCAGAGTCTGAAGCTGCTCCTTGCTGACCTTAGCTCCCCTCATTTCTGACTGGACCCCCTGGGAAGGGCACTTCAGAGTACTCAACCTGTTTGTATTCAAGAACTGTATCTGGCAGTTACCTCACATACTGCCCTTGTTAGGCAATGTAGCCCTGGCTCCCCTTCTCTTAACACTGAAGGCTCCTGCATCACCATGTCAAAGTGCTTTCTAAGTGCTGACCAGAGACACCACTTCCTGTCTGGTGCTCCCTCCCACACTATGCAATCACTGGATAGCTGGCCAACTCTCCCAAGGCATAGTATCTGGTCTGTCATCCGCCACTACGTTTACTTTGTGACCGTGGCTGTTCTCTGGTGATGGGCTGCCCTTCCTCACTCTTCCCCTCTGTGAAGTGGGATGGAAGGCAGTGAAGTGGGATGGAAGGCACCCCTGGAGAGGACTCAAAAACCCACCTGTGCATCCACCAGAGCCTGTGCACCAGCTCTGTGTGGACGACCTGCTGTCCCAGCCCAGAGCTGTCACGTGGGGACAAAGAATGCTCACACCCTCTGCACCCATAGAGGCTGCATGCATCATGGAAGGATGCATGTCTTTTGTTGGGCACTCTGCCTGCAATTGGTTGTTATTTTGGGAAATCTTGTCATCAAATGCAGCCTCTGTTAGATATTTAGACCATTTCTCAGGAAACAGGTATCTATCATGGAGGCAGTCTGATGTGCCAATAGATTGGACATTACCTTTTCATACATCAGTACTAGTTGGTTAGCTTTTTGTCAACGGTGACAAGCTAGGGTCATCTGGGAAGAGAATTCTCAGTGGAGAAAACGCCTGTAGACAAGCCTGTGGGGCGGGGCATTGTCTTGATTACTGATGGATGTGGGAGGGCTGGAGGGACCAGTTCACAGACCATGCTACCACTGGCAGGTGGTCCTGGGTGGTATAAAAAAAGCAAGCTAAGAAAGCCATGGAGAACATGCCAGTAAACAACATTCCTCTATGTTCTTGGTTTCAGTTTCTGCCTCCAGGCTCTTGTCCTGAGTTCTGTGACTTCCTTCAATGATAGGTTATTACTATGTAGATCAAAACAGAACAAACAAACAGCAACCACAGCAAAAAGCAAAACCAAACTAATCTTAAACCCAAGCAAACAAACAAACCCCTTTCCCCCACCATTTGGTTTTGGTGTCTTTCACGGCAATAGAAAGCAGACAGGACAAGGATTGGTCCCAGTATCATGGGATGCTGCTGTGGCAGACCTGACCATGCTGTTCTGGGGTGGACTATGGAGGTGTTTGGAACTTGGAGCTTACTGGGTGGTTCTATGGAGATTTGGAAGATAAGAGTGTTGAAAAAGAAATGCAGATGATGGAGGGCTAGACTGTGAAGTTTTGAGGGCAGCAACAAATCTATAAAGGCCATCCATGTGATGTATTTAAATTAAAAATCCTTGGTGAGCTGTGGATAAAGAATCAGTTATGACTAACAGGGAACCAAAACCACTGAAGTGTGAAGCCTTTGCTTTCCTAGGATGGATGCTTTTTAGTTGGGGCTGAGAAATCAGCTTCGATTAATAAGGGACCAGCATTATTAAGGCAAGATCTTCTGGGAGTATTTCTTCAAGGTCAGCACACAGAGGCTGTGGTCTAGAGTGGACCAAAGCTCATCTCAAGGTGGCAGATGAACTTGGTAATGTGTAAGGGTCTCCCACATTTCTGATTTTGGCAACATGAAAGCTGCAGGACTGAAGGGGTCATGGAGAATAGCTAAGGTTTGGTACCATGTGGCAGGGTCAGAGTCTCAGAAGAGAGACCATTGGTGAAGATACAGACCAACTGTAATGGAGACAGCAGCATATTCGAGGTGCTAGGACTGTGATGTCACCACCAAGGACAGCAACAGGTGTGGAACATAGCTGGCCTGAGCCTATGAGACAAGCTGCGTGTGCTGTGGATGGCAGAGGTGGAGAATTGGGGCTGCCTGAGCATTCTGGAGCTGAGACAATCATTAGGAAATCCCAGATGTTGGATACTAAGTTTTTAACACTGTTGAAATTTGGTTTTGATTGTGATTGTGCCCTGGTTCTTCTCTTTTGGAGTCAGAAAGTATGTGACTAATGTTTTATTATATAGGAGCCCACAGTTGAGAGACTTTGGATACTGTAAAAGAGAACTTGGACTTCAAAAGTGTTTGTTTTAAGATGGTAGAATTTTCAAAGTTCTATGTTGTATCAGTAACATAACTTTGGGGACAAACGAAAAAAGGAGAGGTTAGGGTTTAATAGTGATGTGATTTTTCTGTGTCAAGTCGAGAAAGAATCAGTTTTTGCTGGTTGGTCTTTTTTTGTTCATGACATAGGCTAGGATAATCTGTGGAGAGGGAGCCTTATTTGGGAAAATGCTTCTGTTAGATTTGCATGTATGTGATCCTCTGAGACACTGTCTTGACTGTGATGGATGTGAGCCGTGTGCCTTCCTCTGCATCACCCCCCCCCATTATGTAAGGACTTGAGTGGGATACTACAGTGACCTTGAAGCTCTGGCTGGTCCTCAGTAGGAGGTGTCTGTCTTAGTTACTTTTCTGTTGCCGTGATAAAGCACCATGATCAATGCAACTTAGAAAAGAAAGTTGATGTGGGATGTCTTTGTATATGCTGTGAATATCATTGTTTAATAAACAGACTCTTTTGGCCTATGGCAAGGCATCTTAGAAGCAGACAGGAAATCTGAGCATAGATAAAGGGGAAGAAGGGCAGCGTCAGAGAGAGACAAGCTGCCACCCAAGAGAGACACCGCAAGCTACTGCCAAGAAAGCACGATGTAATGGGATACAGGTAAGCCACGGGTCATGTCAAATATAGATGGATAGAAATGGGTTAAATTGTAAGAGCCAGCAAGCAATATGTCTGAGCCATAGGTCAAACAGCATGTAATTAATATAATTATGTGTTTCTTTGGGACTTTGGGACTGCTGGTCTGGACCTCAGGGCTAGACAGAGCTAAGCAGCTGTGGGTAGGTCTAGATCTCAGGGTTAGGCTGGGCCAGAAACTCTAATTACAGAAAGTACTTTGGCTTACTATTTCAGTATTAAGAGTCTATGATGTCAAGGGACAACTAGGAGCTCACATCTTGATTCACTGCCATGAGACAGATTGAGAGTACTAGGAATCTCACACAGGTACGAACCTCCTAATCCTTCCCAAACAGTTCCATCAGCTCAAGACCAAGTATTCAAGCAGATAAGCCTATGGGGCAATGCCAATTCAAACCACCAAGGCACCTCCTCATTTCTTTGGAAGCCCTTGTAGAAGCCACTCATGGTCCTTTCAATGCTGTGACTAGGTGCTACCGGGGAAGTGGGGGTGGGCTGGAGCTGGGATCCACCCTCTGTGAGGAAGGTCTTTCGAGAGGCACCAGGACCACTGTAAGACAAGGTGTTTAGAGAAAGAAGATTGGAGGTAATGGGTAGCTTAGCTTTATGGTTTTGTGAATTTTTGGCTAATTTCAACTACTCCTACTTGCTTGAAGAACTGGTCTCATTTAAGTCCCTGGCCACTTCAACACCACCACAGCCTGAGGCTTAAACAGCATAGTAAACTCTCTGCACTCTGGGATCTAAGTCTTCATAAGGACCACATTCTTCTAACCTTTTCCCTTGGCTTGCCAATGGCCACCCTCTCTGCATCCTCACATGGTCTTGTGAAACCCCGTCTCATTTCTCTATAAAGTCCAGGCTTCTCTAACATTGTGCTCTCCTGCTCAGCTCCCATGTGCTGGAGATTACAGGTGTGCATCATGACGTCACAATCTCCTCTTTGTATAGAGGTGTACTGGGTTAGGCCACTTGCGTTTTTATCTCTTTAAAGACATTCTGATGCACTGAGGGTGGAGATGTCAACATTTGAACTTCAGAGAAATACTGCTCACCCATAATCCCTGTACAATAAATAGCACTGCCTCAGTTCAGAGGGTCATCCTCTTTTCAGTTTAGAGGGGCACAGGATCTGGCCTATACTCCTTCCCATGATTACTTCCCACAGGATCCAATGATCCAGAGCATCCTAGCACATGTGGAGGAAATCCCAAGCATGTAGCCATTCTCAAGAGGCCTGGGCCCCTCCAGTCCATCATTGCTGTCCCTGCTTACCCACCATGCACCTCTTCATCTGGACTGTGTTCTCTGACAACACATAGGTATTAGCATTTTGCTTTCTGATCCTGGATATCTGCCCCCACTTTACACCCTAGATCCAACTACATGGTCCTAGGGTACCCTTGAAGCCCCAGGTGGAGGGCTGCATGGTTCTGGGATGCAAGGCATTACAAATACTAGGTTACTATGGGTTGGGTTTTGTTTCTTGTGCAGATGTCCAAGGGAAAAAGGCCAGGACAGGAAAGCTGCCTGGCCTCAGAGATGAGACTGGCTATGGCGACTCTAGGAGACCTCATTTTTTAAAATTTTTTAAAGACTTATTTTAATTTTATGTGCGTGTTGTAAATGCCTGTGTGTATGTATGTGTTACCATGATTGCCTGGTGCTCTCAGAGATCAGAAGAGAGTGCCGGTTTCCTTGGAGCTGTTGTTCCAGATGGTTGTGAGCTACACAGAACTGGGCAATGAACCTGGGTCCCCTGCAAGAACGGCAAGTGTTCTTAACTACTGAATCATCTCTCCAGCCCCAGAACCTCACCTTTGAGGGTTGACAGGTATTTTCAGGCAGTGTTACACTTCATTCAAGCTAGGTGGCACCAGAGTAGAGTCCAGAATAACAAGGACACAGAAGCCTTAGCTCTTGGTTGGAAAGGTCAGGCGGCTCCAGGCTCTGAAGCAGTCTGGGAGGGACTTGTTTAGACCCTAGCTAGAAAGGTGCATGTGTAGGAGGGTGGGAAGCAGAGGACTGTGCCACTGAGTCAGCTGCTGGAGGTCACTGCTAGACAAGCACACCCTACTCTTGAATGGTGAACTGGAGGGTGTGAGTGACCATTAGGTAGGGCTTGTACCCACAAACAGCAGCTGTGAACCTCTGACATTCTTGATTACTAGGGGAACAAGCTGCTCATGTGTTTGAAAGCCTAGCGGCCTGTTTAGTGTTTCTAGAAAAGACCTGTTGGTAAAGATTCAATTTCTGTATTGAGCCTTTTCCAAGATGAGTGGACCCGGCTAGTGAGAAAGTGAATTCCTAGCAGTGGTGCCTGGAAACGCGGCACCTCCCCTTTCCTCCACTATTCTTAACTTCTCAGGCTGCTTCATAACCAGGAAATGCCAAGTGGGGAAGCTCAGCTTAGCAGGCTGAGATGCCAGCACAAGTCCTTGGGGAGGGCTGCCTATCTCCCCGGCGAAAGGCAGGGACAGGAAGAAAAGGCATTTGGTTGTACACACAGCACGAGGCTGTCCCAAGCCCTGTTCTGAACAGCACAGGTTTGTTCTGCCCTGCTCTGGATGACACAAGGTTACTCTGCACCAAACTGGACACATGGGCCTGCTCTGCTAGGTCATTCTACAGCAGCCTATCGCTTCTATCCCTGTATCGCGACTGACCCCAAGACCAGTTCCAAGCCTTCCCTCTTTGTCCATCTGTCCTTCCAAGTAGACCATTGTTCTGAGTGCTTGTTACATGTCCTCCTTGAATTGTGGCCTACTTGGCTCCCTTCCCCTGATAGGTGGAGAGAAGTCTAAGGAGGGATGCTGAGATATTGCTTAGTTCATGTCCATGGACTGGCTCTCCTCCCTGCATTGCAGGAGACAGGACCTAGGGCTAGTGTGGGCAGCGGGGAACAGAGGGTCTTCTACCAGTTCTCTGCAGCTCAGCAGCTGCTGTCCCGGGTCAGGGTGCGGGACGCACAGGGGACAGGACAGTGAGACAGGGAGTTCTTCATCTGAAGCTTCTGCAGTTTCATTATAGCTGACCATGATTTAAAATATTACATGGAAAATTCCAGAAATAAACAATTCGCAAGATGAAATTATGCACTGTTCTGAGTTGTATGAAGAAACTTCACACCTCTTATGCATCTGAAGCATCCCTTTGTGCATCGAGCCCACACAGTAGATGCTGTCTTTATCTCTCTGCTGCCAGCAGCAGCCTAGGCTGTCAGGCTGATATTTAGGGATCTCTGTGCTTGTGCATGCCATCCCTTATCCATGGGCCCCAGAGCACAAGGCAGCAATGACAACAGTAGACCCACAAGAAGCTGGGGGAAAGTTTTCAACTTAACAAGGAAAGAAAATGAATAATATGCCACTGCTAAGGTCCACAGTCACAGGGGATCCATGTGTAAAGTCACAGGGAAGGACAGAGGTATGAGTGCTAGTTTTGCTGCTGTCCTGAAGCTGCTGAAGTCCCACCCACAACACTGGTGAGTGCCTACAGCATGGAAGGCCACACACAGGGACAATGTTTGTATTCAGCTCTGGGCCATACAGGATGTCATCTACCCATAGGCCCTTCAGTGTTTCCCTTGCTGGTAATACCACCATAGAAGTATATTCTCTATAGTGCCTGAATCCTCTCTAGGGCTCTAGCCTAGCCTGTGAGGACTGATGGAGAAATGTGAGGTTCTGGGCGCATAGTGGCCTTGGAGGTAGGACCCACAGGGACTCTGGAGAGACCTGACAGCCAAAGAAGTCAAGAGTTATCTACACTATGTTCTGGGGCCAGAACCCAGGCTTTGGAAAAAGCTTGTCTCCCAGGGTGAGCATTTCCTAGAAGGATGCAACAACAGCACCAACCACAGCTAACATTTCACTGGAGAGGGCGTTACAGTCACCACAAAGGCATCTGGAAGCCGTCTGGGGAACCTGAGACTATGCACTTGGTGCCGACCTCAGGGGCTCTTGGGGCTTGACAAGGAGGCCCAGCCTGGCCCTGCCACACTCTGAGGAACACTTCCTTCGTCCTGCAAAGGCTACAGTCTGAGGGGAGGTGGCCGCCATGTTCGTATGGTTTCAGCAACTTGGAGAGCTGAAGTGGGAGATGATGACGTGAGTCCAGGGGTTTGGAGGCCATCCTTGACAACAGAGGAAGACTCACCTCACACTGAGCCAGAACAGGAGCAAAACAAAATCCCAGGAAAGGAGGTAGGCACCACTGGCAGCAGAGAGGTAAGGGGAAAACATGGCTCCTCTTGAGTTTTGATGATGAAAAACCTCTTAGTGGTCAGAGGTAGTGAGTGAGTGATTAGGAACAGTGATGAACAGTCTAGCTGCCTGGACCCATTTTTGGCTATACCTGCACGTGAGCTGGGGTTTTGTTTGACTTTTGGAGAGGGCCAGGGATCTTTCTACTCCTTGAATTCAGATTCCATCTTACAGATCTGTTGACTCTGAGTGGCTATCAGGCCAGGGACATATGTGGAAGGGTGCTCTATAGGGGCTGGAGGAGGAAGGGCCCTGGACATTTGTCTGTGCCCCACCTTGCCAGCTGTTCACAGGAAGGGGTAGGATGTGGAGGCTCTGATATACTCAGTGTAAAGAGTCAGGATCTTCCAGCAGTGACGAAGCCCTGAACCAACCACTAGGGGTCTCCTAAACTACATTCAAGGGCAGGAACTCTAAAACACATGCTATCTCCTTGACTTTCAGTCTCCTGAGGAAGAATATCAGTCGGTAGTGAAAAGAAGAGTAGGAATGCTAAATAATACTTTGTCCTTTCTACGCGGACAGTCCCATGTCCATCACAGCATCATAGCCTTGTCACTGACTATAAATCAGCCCTACCTGTTTCTTATTGATAGCTCCAGCTGTGCACTGGGCAGCAGGTGGCGCTGCTCTGGTCGGCCCATCAGCCCTAGCTAGGTCCTGGCAGGCAGGAAACCTGGCTATGGTGATCTATAGATAGAGTGCTGACTTTATGGTTCAAAAGCTAACAGCAGGAATGGACAAGCCTTTCATGAACAGTGCTAGCAAGTTAATGTCAGAGGCCAGGAGGCCACACACATACACTCTGGTGCCCCATTGCAAAGCAGTCACAGGGAAACGGCAGGCAATGAGTTTGGCTGTGTGCCAGTAAAAAAAAACAAAAACAAAAACAAACTATTTTCTAACTAAGGGGTGGGCCACAGCTTGCCAATACTTGCTCTGAAGGGATTTTGTTTTCCAACTTCATGGATTGCATCTATATAAAAATTCACAGAGAACATTAGCAATAATTAGTTTTACAGTTAAAGATCCCTTTAAAGACATAGAGAACATGTATTTCAAAAGGCTGGAAGCAAAGATTTCGAACATTTTCCACATAAGTAATAAATGTTGGAGAAGGTAGATCCATTTTTTTTTCCTGACTAGAGTATTACACACTATGTACACTAAAATACAACTTGAATACACATGATTTTGTGTATCAGTTAAAATTAATTAAAATACAGAAAACTTACACATGCTGGTGACAGAAACAAACAGCTAAGTACAGGCAGTGGCGTCACTCATTTCCAAAGTGGTTTAGGCTGACCATTATCTCTAATGCTACCACTGTCACTGCACACGCATGCACACCTACTGAGCATGGCTGTGCAGAAACCATGGCTGCTCCCAGTATGTGCATGTGCATGCCACATCTCCATCCCTCCACCCCGCCTTACCCCATCCTGTCTCAGGAGCAGGACCAACCTTGTTCTCTCTGTTGATCTCTCTGTTCCATGGACACAAGGGCTGAGAAGTGGGCTTGATCGTAGGCCAGAACCAGGGGTGAGCAGTGGCACCTGTTGGGAGGCACCTCCAAGGGCAGGTAGATCCCTCCAAATGGGATGGGTGCAAATGCTATGGACAGAGACGGGGTAGGGGTGGGGGGGAAGAGCGGGGAAGGGAGTGCAGAGGAAGGAAGGAAGGGATGGGTTGATGGGGGAGAGGGATTGGGGAGCAGAATTAGTGCTCAGAGCCAGGACTGAAGGTTTCCATGGTGAACTTATGGGTAGCCTGCTCCTGAGAGCCATGCCATAATCAAGAGTGGCAGGGTCAGGGCCAAGACCATCGCCCAAGGTTGTCACCCACTGGCTTGTCTAGAAGTCCATGCTGTCTGTCCTATTCTGCTGTCATGGAAATGTTCGCACACAGGCAGGACCTATACTTCCTGAGTGTGCCTGGTGCATATTTTGAAAACAACTTCTACAGATCTGAAGGGACAAGCCAGAGAGCTTTGGTACTGAGCTGATAGTAGGTGGGACATGAGAATCAGAGACATACTATCTCTGTGTGATGAGACACCATCCTGTTGGTGTTCTTATGAAGAACAAGGGAAGAGAAGCTTGTAAACCACATCCGTGAACACCTGCCCCCAGCGGTAGCTGACTCTTTACTTCCCTTCTCTTTTCCCCCATTAAAATAGGGTCTCATGTGGCCCTGTCTCACTACGTAGCTGAGGATGACCTTGAACTTCCACTTTTCTTGACTTGGCCTCCCTGAATTTTGGAATTATAAGCATGTACCACCATGCCCATTTTACGTATTGTTAGAATGAAACCAGCGTTTAAGCATACCAGGCAAGTGGTCTAGCCATTAGACTACCTCTCCTCCCCGCAGCCTCGTAGCTGGGGTTTGACCATGAAGAACATTGCCTTTGGCCTCAGAGTGGGAATTGTATCTTCCTTGGAGCAGAGTTCAGGGACCTCGGAAAATGGTTTCTGAGGACCTCTTAGTCATTTCCCCCCAACTCAGTCTGTACTGGGCAGAATGATTCTGTCCACATAGGAATCCTGTTTTGAGGGCCTTAATAAGGAGGAGGAGCATGGCCAGGCTGCAGAGGGCTGACAGCTCTGGTGCTTGGCAGCAAGGAATACAGTCATGCTAGGCAGGATGCATGATCTGCTAGCTCCCCAACCTCACAGCAGCCATGGCCATGCTGGTCTTTCTCAGGCATGAAGACTGATGCCTCCAGGCAGGCCTCCAGGGGTCCATGACTTCTACTATGGGATAGATTTAAATTTAGAGGTGAGTGAAGTGTCACGGGGTCACTTGACTGGCAAACTGTAGTAAAGAGGTGTTGTGGACAATGCCATGTTTAGAAGTGCAAATAAGGAAAAATGGCAGCAAGAGTTTAACTGCATTGTACTGGTGCCACCACACTGGGGAAAGGGCTGGGAGAGGGTCTGCTGAGTGGGGCAGGGACCTGGTGACGGATCTCCTGGCTCTCCTCTTTTTCCCCTCTTCCGAGCATCTCAGCCCTGTAGAGTCTCGGGCATCCTTATTACAGCCCCTTGGACCTGGAAGCTTCAGGCTTGGCAATGACATGTGAGGTCTACACCCTGTCTTGAGCTAACCCTGGATGGGGATATTGTCTAGCCACATTGGGGGCTTCAGTGTACTTCTCTATGTGGGGAAGGTTGTGTGAGGGCTGAGGAAGCAGTCATGCATAGGGCAGGCTCTCAGTGGACAGACACAGCAGCAGGCCACGCCTCCAGAGCCTCCTACTTTCCTTTCTAAACCCTGCAGAACCTCACCAACAAGGCTTGGGGCTTTTGGAGGAAATCTGTGTTGTCTGTGGTGGTTGGGCAGATGTCTCCTAGGCACCTGCTGGTGTCATGCAGGACAGGTGATCGATGTTGTGCTGGAAGAAGAAGAAACACATGTAATAATGCTATTTTTGTGTATGTCTTAGTGGGACACAATGATTCTGCCTATGTGTAGGTAGATGTCACCCTTTCTGGACCACCATTAAATATAGCTCCTTGAGGAACTTACCTTCACCACCAGAGTCTCTTAGCATGGTGTCTGCCACCACCACAATGGGCCTCCGTAGTATGTGGGCAAGGACAAAGACATGAAACTCCTCCAGGCTTTCATACACAGGGTCCTCAGAGTTGTCCACACTAGGGAGCAAAGGAGAGTCATCTTGTCATGAGACTAGACTGGGGAAGAGAAAAGGTAGGGATACTGAGTAGGGACTAAGCATCCCCAAACTCTGGACCCTATCTACCAGGATCTGAGGAAATTTCTAGAAACAGTTCCTGGGAAGAGGTCTTGAGAAAGCTGCCTGCATCCTACCTTGAGGGGAGGAGGCTGACTTCACAGCTACATACCCACAATCCCCTGTCATGCAGACTGTGAGACACCGGGCAGAAGCCTGTGACCTGGATGTCCCTCAATAACAGGGCCACCCTCCAGGGGAAGAGAGCCAGGAGCTCTTAGATGGTGGGAGCTTGTGTAAGTCTCCTAGATGTGCTAGACAATGTACAGCAGGAGGTGATGGACTCTAGGCTTTCAGTATCCTGGGTCTTCTGGAATCAGTTCTTCAGAGATATCAAGGGAGCAGGGATGGCTGTGGGGCCTGGGATGACTGGGAAAGAGCTCCATGTGCAGGGTGCTGGACCGATTGCCTCATCATTCCTAGAACAAAGGCTGTAAACCCTGAGAAATACACCATGCCTTTGGAGGAGATCTGAGGTTAAATTATGTTTTGCTTTATTTTCTTTCTTTCTTTCTTTCTTTCTTTCTTTCTTTCTTTCTTTCTTTCTTCCTTCCTTCCTTCCTATTTTGCCTTTTTATTTGGTGGCCAATGATCTTTACTTAATAGTAAACTATGTGGCAGCGGTCAGAAGTCACAAAGTCACACAGAATCCCTGGAAGTCGTTCTGCAGCCTTCCATCTCTTTCCTCTGAGGAGTCAGAGTGCTTCTTGTTTACAGAGCCACCTTTGACATACCCAGCCGCCAGTCCTGCTCACAGTGGTCCTAGCAACACCGTTAAGATGCAGGAGCCAGGGTCATGAGCTGCTTTCTCCCAGGTCTCTTGAGTCTCCTTCAGCCTTCAGTGCTGCTCAGTATTTCCGCAGCCACAGCCCTTCTGAGATTCTGAGGAGTGCAGGGCTGGTGTCCTGTGGAACTTTCTCAGTCTGGGTCTCTACATGATATCACCATGACGTTAGCCTAGGGTTTACCAGGACATCCTGGACCATCCTCTCAGGTGGTGTGATGTGCAGGTTTTCCTACCACGGTGCTGGGGCCTTGGTCACAGAGCTGCTCAGGTCACACATGATTCACAGGGGAGCTCGGAACCTCTGTACATCTCTATTCTTTCATGAGCTTGTCGATAGCACGGTGGATTTCTGGTTTTATACTTTTATTAAATGACTTATAATCCATTTGTGATATTATGATCCTCAGATATGCTTTGGATTGGTTATTGTTGCTTATCTCAGCTTGCTCTCTGTCCTTTGACATTTCCTTGTCTTTCTTTTGGACTACTTCCTTGTTCCCTGGCACAAAAAGATGGACGGACCATTTGTACACTACAGTCCTTATGTGCCTGCGAATCATCTAGCACAGCTGCCGTGGGATGTGTACATGCCTAGTACTCTTGATTCCAGTATGATCCTGACAGAGTTAATCCTACTTATCCCTTCCTCCTGCACAGTGGGACAGTGCCTGGAACTATCCTGCTGTCCTTCCTCACTGGAAGCCATCACCTGGCCTGTAAGCTGTCTCCCATCTCGGCCATCATCCCCAATGGGTCCAGCCCTTAGCTTCCCCCCTTCATCCTCACCCTGTTCGGCCTTGGCAGCTGCTACAGTCCTGAGTCTTTTCTCATTCCCCACCCACTGCAGACATCCAACTGTGCTCTGTTCCTGTTCCTTGAGTGGCTTGAAAGCAGAATTTTTTTTTTTTTTTTTTTTTGGTGTGTGTAGGGGGGAAGAGAGTGGAAGAAAAATGTTTAGAACATGTTTTGCTTTATGTGAATAACTCTGGCTGGGTAGATGAATACAGAGTTAGAATCCTTAGAACCCAGGCAGACATGGTGGCTACCTATAATCCTATCACTTGTGGCATAGAGATAGATAGGTTCCCAGGGCCAGCTAGCTAGAGCCAGATCTGTAAGCTCCAGGTGCAGCAAGAGAACATACTTCAATAAATAAAGTGGGAGACTGAGGAAGACTCTAGGCATCAACTCTGGGCTTCTACATGCATCTGTGTGCCTGTACACACGAGAATGCACATATATTCACATCTTCCCCCAAACGAAACAGAGATCTCTGTAGGCTCCACATCTGAAGATTCAACCAGATGAGATAAGAAGCCCTAACAGAAGTGTATGTATGTACCTTTTTCCCTCATTCCCTAGACAATATAATACACCTCTTTTCTCTCCAGAAGTGCCCAGTTTCAGGTAGCTTGTTGTAGAAATGGAAAACAGAGTAGCAGACTTATTGTTATTGCTCTTTTTCCCCCACCTGTGCTTTCCCAGAAGAAACTTGGTCTCCTGCTCAGGAAGTGTGGGGAGTTCAGCAATGAAGCAAGCACTGGACTGCAAGGAACACCCAGGACTTGGACAGCTAAGAGCTAGGCTTTCAGGAACAAGACTTCAGCTGTTCAAATGCCTGCCTGCCTGCCTGCGCACAGGATGGACTGCTGGCGCTGACATGTCCTCTCACTAAAACAAAGCACTGAGCACCCTATAGGGATTGAAGAGTCTCAAGTTGGAACACGGTTCTATGTGGTGCCACTGAATCCTCAAGAGGGCTAGGCCCCGTGAGTACCAGGCCCACTCTCTGGGTGTTGAGAGCCTACAGGCTACCTTGGCCTTGAACCTGAGGCTGACCAGGAGACATGCAGATCTGTGTTCTTGAGGTCAGTATTCATTCTTTGTGCTATGGCAGAGACCTTCACTCCCTTTTTCTTCTGGACAAAAGAACAAAAATCAAAGAATTTGCACTTTCTGAAACTTCCTGGCCAAATGTTCCACAGTGTGCCTGTTATCCTGGCCTGCTCTTCATCCCTATGGTGGCCTGTAGCAGCTGACCTGTAGGAGCAAGCTATTCTTGAATGAATACAGTGTGCAAAGCCTTTGTGGTAAGAACACATATATAATATCCATGGAGTCCATTTGGGAAGCATTAGGCAGTCTGATGCTTCTCCTGCTTTCAGTGTGACTTGAAAACACACCCACTAATAGATTAAAGAAAAACTCTATCAACAGGAACTGGTCTCTTCACAGTCCTGTGTGTGTGCAATGACAGCTATGGCAATGGCCACTGTCACAGACCACTTCTAGGCCTGGCTATGTTTGCTTTGTATGGTGAGTCTGGGGAGACAGGGCTAGGGATCTCTCTTGTGTTCCTGGTAGGGAGCTTGTGTCCATGTGTCCAGTCTCTCCTCCCCTCCCTTGTTGCCTCATCTGTAATGGACACTCCTTGTCATCTGCTGCCTGGCTAGCATGCAGGGTCCCTTCCCCTCCTCCTTCAGCTTTCTGTGGCCAGGAGCTCTGGAAGACCCACAGAGAGTAGGGTAGCACTCACCCACCACCAGTGCCGCTGCCGTTCTTGCTGAAGTGTGTTCGAGGCTCGCTGGAGGCCAGTTTTAGCAGCTCCGTCCACTCCCGCTCCCATTCCTCCTCAGTGTACACCAGCCCTGACTGGCGCGAAGGGAAGCTGGTTCAGGAGGCAGCTGCTGTCACCTGCCTTCACCTCCTCCCACCACACAGCAGTCCCAAGCTACCCAGCCCCACTAGGACCCAGCCTAGGCACATCCGTGAGGGTCCCCCAATGGTCACTCTTATGCATTTTCACAAATTCCAGCCCCCGATTTCAGAGCTGTTGGAGTCCTCCAATCATCAAGGTTACACCCGGGTATATGTGTGAATTTGTGAAGCAGGCTGAGGATGACCAAGGCACAGTTTAAAGAGCCATCAAGCCATTTTACCCTAATATAGTCAGATTCTTCTTGTGGAGAAAAGTGTTAATGTCATTATGGCTAGGGGCTGCTGAGATTTCTTCTGGATTAAGGGGACCAAGAGTTTCACAGAACAGCACACATCTACATAATTCATTATCCATGCTGGGGCACTGTTAAAAGTAAAGGGAGGCACTTTCTCAACCACACCAACATGGGAGGTGTGAGCAGGAATGTGCTGCTTTCCACCTGGACTGTGATGGTCTAACAGGGCTCATCTGACTATGGCACAGTCACAGGATGCTCCTGATGTGGGTCCTGTCTCCAGCAGCAGTGGGTACCAACCTCCTTGTTCTGCTGTGTCTGCTGCCACCTCCACCTCCGCTTCAGGGCTTCCCGCTCAGCACCTGTCCTCATCATGGTGTAGAGAGCTTTCCGCAAAACCAGGTCCCGGTCATGAAAGCCCCACATTCCTGCAGCCAGGAGGCCATGAAGAACAGAGGAGGAGGAGATGAGCCAGAGGAGATGCAAAGGGTCACAGCCCAGCAGGCTGACCTCCAACATGGGCGCACAGGAAGGAACTACCATGTCAGACAGCTGTTTAGACTTGCAGCCCCCTCCCATCGCCATGCTGTATGTGTGCTTCCTATCAGCTCAGATATATGAATGAAGCAGAACTGCCTGTCCTAACAAAGCAATGGCAGGTAAAGGGTGGACGCTGCCTCTCTCTGGGACCTAGGACTACCTATTGTCTCCTGCAGGATTTTCCGGACGGACTACCTATTGTCTCCTGCAGGATTTTCCGGAGAGGCCAAATGTTAACCATGGGTCTTGTGTTTGGGTGATAGAGTGCTTCTGGGGATAAGTTAGTGACATATCCTCATAGGGGCCCCACATCTTCATGGCCAATAGGATTCTGGCTTCCCTAAGGCCCCCTAGAGATGTTGCGTGATGTTCTAGCAGAGGGCCTGTGAGCTACCTGAGCAGCAGTGTCAGTTGGTATGTGTGGGGCATCACAGGGACCTTGCTTCCTGAGGAGAAGG
>PVIH01010686.1:47444-73856 GCA_004025045.1 Sigmodon hispidus
ACCCACCCATCCATCCATCCATCCATCCATCCATCCATCCACCCATCCATCCATCCATCGATTCACCCATCCACCTACCCATCCATCCATCCATCCGCTCATCTACCCATCCATCCATCCACCCACCCACTCACCCATTCATCCATCCACCCACCCATCCATCACACGTTCTGGGAATGTTCATGGCATAACAAAGTTCCTACAATCTGTGAGCATATATTGTAGGGAAGTAAGGCATGAGGTAGCTATTAAATGAGTATGTATTGTACAATGTTCACAACACAAGGGGAGACGAAACAGGTAAAGGCAGTGTGACAGGTTCATTCATTATGGTGTGAATGGATGGAGAGATCCACAGGAGGGAGCTGAGTTGCCATGCCAGGCAGAAGGCTCTTCCCAGGCATTGGTGCATTTGAGAAAAGCAAGCGGTAAAGGTAACTGGATGAAGTAGAGAAGAGACAATCCAGCTTACAAATGATCTGGGAGCTTCTAGAGTGTGACTGGAATTGGAAGTGGGCTGTGACCTCCAGAGAGGCAACAACCAAAGACTGCCACGGCGTAGGGACATCACAGGCTTCTGTCTTTCCCCACAGCATGGATGGAGAGCGATGATCACCATTCTCCCTTTATCCTCTTCAGTTTACCCCACCTCCCAGCATTCTCCGGACAGGCTCTGCTTCCAGAGCTCCCTGAAGGTCTTTTCACATAGAGTTTTCTGTTTCAAACATATCTGTCTGCCTGTGTGGTGGAATGTTCTGTATGCTGTAAATAAAGTAACTGTTTTGGCCCATGCATGGCACCGTAGAAGTGGGTGGAGAATCAGAGGCAGCCAGGTAAGAGAAGGAGGGTGGAGTTAAGCCAGTCTCCATCCAGCCGCCCCTGAAGAAGCAGCATGTAGGAATCCAGGTGAGCCACGGGCTGTGGGCCACGTGGTGGAAAGATAAATGGGTTGAACTAAGGTGAAAGAGCTAGCTAGTAATGTGCTTAGGATATGGGCCATACAGTATTAAGTTAATATAAGCGTGTGATTCACTTCTTTGGGGAACAAAAGCTGCTGCGCGCGAACCAGGTTCCAACCACCGCTGCCGTGGGCCGTGCCAGGTACAAACCCCCGGACCCAAAACGGGACGGGAAAAATGTACTACAACATTCCTGGCTCCAGGACAATTGTCATTTGTTAATTTTTAAAAAGACTTAGTTTTATTTGTATGCAGGCACACAGCACACAGGCACGCAGTGCAGTTCTCTCAGAAGCCAGAAGAGGGCACCAGAACACCTGGAGCTGGAGTTCCAGGTGACTGTGAGCCTCCCAGTATAGGTTCTGGAAACCAAACTCTGGTCCTGGCTCTTGGCTAAGCTATCTCTATAGCCACAGTGAATGGTGTTTCTGTGTGTGCCCAATAATCCTGCTGGGTGTCAGGCCTTCAGCAGGTGTTCCCCATGCTCTGGTGCTGCCATAGGGATGCTCCTGGTAGTCTGGATGTACAGTTTTGTTGTGTCAGAACAAATGCAAAGCAAGTACAGGCTGAGATCATTTTTCTAAAATGACTGGGGTCAGAAGAGCTTCTGTTTTGGGGATATTGACATACAAAGACATCTTGGGGATAGAATGCAAGTTTAAATATAATGTTTCTTGAGGTTGCCTTGATACTTTGTGCACAGAGCTAAAGGCAATTTCTGTTAGATTTTAAAGTGGTTATTTTTTTTGCATGAAACAAAGATTTATGTTGTAGAATTTTCCACTTATGGTGTCATATTGATGTTAATAAAGTTTCAGATTTTGGGTTTTCAGATTAGGGGTGTACAACCTATACTGGAATAAAGAATTTTGAAATTTTATTTTATATTTTAAGAATTTCACGAGTACTGTATCTATACCATCTCCCCTCTGTCTCTTCCCTCCAGCTCCTCCTGTGTCTTCCTCCTCACCTTCTTCTCACATCCATGCCTCTTATCTTCTGCATTGTCACTTATACCCAGCTATGTACAGATGCCACCGGATGAGTTAGTATTGTTTATATGTACAGATGCTTATTGAGGGCTGACAGTTTGGGATTGGATACTCTGCTGGGGAGCTTATCCCTGGAGAAGTCTGAGTCAGTTTCCTTTTGTCTTCATTGTTTTGGAAAGCAGGTCTTGCTGGGTAGCCTTGGCTATTGTGGAACTCACCATGTATGTACAACAGGCTGGCTTGAACTCACTGCTATCTACTCCCTAGTGCTGGGATTAAAGGTGTGCACCACCATGCATGCCTAATGGCAGTAGCAGGGTGTAATGGCCCGTTGTGAGGAGGAAGCTGCCCTATACCCATGGACCTTTTCAAGTCTCAGGGCCCCTGGGCCTCTCTGGGAGATGTTCTGAGGCACTCTGCTCTTTTCAGTGTCCTCTCAGTCTGCCTTGTACTGAGCAGGCTCCACTGTGGTCTAGATAGGGGTTGGGTCTGGACCCTGATCAGGTCACATTTAACTGGAAAGAGATCTTGCCTAATGAGAGTCACATTCTTATCCAGGGGTCTTGTTCCCTTAACAGGAACTGTTCTCTAGGACTGATGCAGAGCCTTGGACATGATGTTCAGGCCCCTGGTACAAATCTAGACTTGCATGTCACATGAAGTCAACCCTGTGCACGGGAGACTGGTCCTGGTTGGGTGGGGAGTACAGATTCTACGAAGTCCACTGAGAGGAGTTATCTAATATTGCCATGCACACCTGTGTATCCATTCTCTGCTGATGTGGTGGCTCCCCAGGGAAGGTATCGAATGCAGGTGCTGTGTACCTAACTGTGAGTACCTGATTATACCTACATTTATCTTCTCATCACAGATTGCTGTCCACAGGCAGCCCCCAAACTACCCTGTGCCATACACTGCTCCCAAGCTTTCCTGCTGGAGCCTCATCCAGCATAGCTCTGCCTTTGAACACCCTGTGATTTTGGTCTTTGTGCTTTGTCTGTGCTGTTTCCTGCCTACAGTGTCTTCTATTCTTTCAAGTTTTCAAGTCCTAGGAGAGACACAGCATCTTTTAGAATGTCCTCTTAGATTGCTCCAGTGTACCCTCTCTACGTGCTGCCCTTGAAGATCTTGCTCAAGATCTCCTAGCAAGACAGGTGTTTACCCCACGGTGCTCTGTCTTTTCACCAACCTAGCTTGACCAGAAGGGTCAGGATGTCACAGGCACTCTGACAACAGCAGCATGAGGGCTCTACTTGTTAACCATGCATCAAATAGGCCCAGAGTCCTGATGGCCTCTGTTGGTGCCAGGCTGCTTACCTAGTGAGGCGGCATGTAAGAGGCAGTTCCCATCCCCTGTCGTGGCCAAAGGAAGAAGCCTTTTACAGCTCGTGCACACGGTAGACCACCAGTTCAGGCGACCTGGAAAGGAAATTCACTTTAGAACAGAGGCTCAGGCAGAAAACAGGTGTGTGTGTGTGTGTGTGTGTGTGTGTGTGTGTATACATACTACATAGTCCCAAATATCAATGAAAGATTTCCTTTTCTCAAACTACAAAAATATAAATGAAGTGGTGGTGGAGTGAGGGTAAAATAAGCTTTTCTTCTCCTGAGACCGAAAGTTACATAGTTTGTTTCAGTATCTGTCGAGTATTTAAGACAATCAGATGAATGGTGAAGAATAAGGGAACACAAAGGCAGGGAAGATGTATACACTTCCTTAAAGGTAGTTACAGCATTGACAAGGCAGTGTATGCACTGTAACACCCAGAACAAGCATCACAGAGGATGAACTGAGCTGGGCATGGTTGGTGCATGCCTGTAATCAGTGCTGTGGTTGAGGCAGGAGGATCACATAGCGGGGCCCAGTTTGAGTCTGTTCAGAGAGATCTTGTTTAGAAGACAGACCAACCAACCAACCAACCAGTACTATACAATATGCTCCTTGACACCAAAACTGGGTGAAGAAGGTACCAAGGAATATAGACAGAAAGCTCTCATGAATT
Source organism: Sigmodon hispidus (assembly GCA_004025045.1). Lineage (NCBI taxonomy): Eukaryota > Metazoa > Chordata > Mammalia > Rodentia > Cricetidae > Sigmodon > Sigmodon hispidus. Next base: position 51,399 of record PVIH01010686.1, read on the forward strand.
TGCTGCAAAATTTTCAACATGTAAACAAATAGCCCTCAGATACAGACACCAAGAGTTACACAGTGTGATCATGTGAGGCTGATTCTAAGGGTGAAAAGTTGGTGCAATATTAAAATATTGATTAATTAACATCCATTATAATAAATTTCAGAAGAAGCAGTTCAGATAATCATAACACAGATGGAGAAAAACCATTTGACCAAAGTCAATACTCACGTTTGTGATTAAGACTAGGGGGAGGCTCCCTGAAGCCCAGGCAGTGTTCTGAATGGTGAAAGAGAAAACACTCTTTTTCTAAATGAGGGGAAGCCCAGGATGCTCACCTTCATACCATACATCCTCCCAGTGAGAGATGCTAAGAATACCATTTGCAGTTACAGATTAAAAAGGAAGAAGTAGCAGCCTGATTTTCAGATGGTTTATGTAGACAATCAGAAGGAAATTACAAAATACTATAATTATTTTGTAAAGATCATAGGAGATGAGATCAATATTTTCAAATCAATTGAATTTCCATATACTAGCAATGATACGTGATCACAAAAAAAAAAAAAAAAAAAAAAAAAAAAACAAAAACCAAAAACCAAAAACCAAAAACCCAAAAACAACAAGCAAGCATTTATAAGCAGTCAGGAAGTCCTTAGGCCCAGACCTCATGCCCATGCCCAGGACTTTCAGGCTGACAGAAGTTAAAGCTATAAAAGTCTCGGAGGTTCTGACAAAGAGAGACGCCCCACACAGTGAAGGTGTGAATTCCCTACACACTGATAGGCTGAAAGCATTCCCATAGCCTGGTTTCTTACAAAAGGAAACCATTAACGATATGAAATCTGTACCACAGATAGACTAGAAGAGACAACTCATTACTGCTGGATCTGCAGCACACATATTAATCATGGCAGGAAGTGATCCTGGGTAGAAGCAGAGTATGTAAACAGAATAAGGAAAATTGAAAGCCAAATATGTTGGTAAAAGTAAGGGAATACTGATTAATGTGTAATTAGCAATGTCTCTTGGGAACTAAATTATACATAAATTACAACAAATGCCTAAATTATACATAAATTACAACAAATGCCGGCAATGTCATGGATTTTAGCAGCTTACACTATAGACATACAGTTGAAGGCCCTCCACCGGACAGCAGATGGTAAAAGTACCAATTACAGGCAGATTTTAATAACTCACAGACATTTTCATAAACTATGGGGAAACATCCCAAACTATGTAGATAGTGGGAGGGAAGACAGAATAAACTCCTCCAAAAAAAATAAACAAAAATACCCTAAATAACTCTAAAGACAGGAAAAGAAAAGAAAAAAACCACCAATAAAAAGCAATATAAAAGATTTACATTTCAACAGAACGTTCAAACCAAATATATGTTGGCATGTATTTTACTAAATGTGAATGAATTGAAGACCCTAACAGTGATTCAGGATAAATAAGTTCTGGAGAGCTGCTGCACAGCATGGCTCCCATAGTTAATGAAACCATATTGCTTCACACTTGAAATCTGCTATGAGAGAGCATAAATATTCTCACTCTCACACACAAATGGCCTTATCTGAGGTGGTGGACAGTCTAAGAAACCTAACCATGGGGCTGGAGAGATGGCTCAGCAGTTAAGAGCACCGTCTGCTCTTCCAGAGGACCCGGGTTCGGTTCCCAGCACCCACATGGCAGCTAACAACTGTCTGTAGTTCCAGTTCCAGGCAAACACCAAGGCAAATAAATAAATAAATAAATAAAGTTTTTTTTTTTTTTAAAAAAGAAACCTAACCATGGTTGTCATTTCACAATGTATATGCATATGAAGCATCACCTTGTACACTGTAAACACACAGGATCAGCTGCCATAGTTTCTTGGGCACTGGATATAGATTCCTAGATCAGAGACAAATGACTTTATTGGTCACAGCATAGCAAGCAGTAGGAACATCTTGTCAATGCCAGATCTTCTTGTCCCCCAGATTTCACAGGGTTGGTGGGAAGACAGTCACAGACGGACATTTCTCTCACTGGTCTGTGCCACAGCTGAGAGACCTGAAGCTTTGTGAACTCCCTGCTTCTATATTTATAATGAACTGCAAACCTCTGTTGAGAGATAGAGACAGAGGCAGACAGAAACAGATCTCTCTCTCTCTCTCTCTCTCTCTCTCACACACACACACACACACACACACACACACACACACACACACACACACACACCAGAGACAGAGAGGTGGTGGGGAAGAGAGGAGAGGATAGAGATTTCTTTCTTTAGGTGGACAGTGAACAAATCTTCCCTTGGCCACAGAGCAGATAACATCACTCTTTATAGGGCTTGCTTTGCTGACAGCTCTCTCCATGGGTTCTAAACCCTGGCTCTACTTGCTAAGTCTATGTGATCAGGCTGTCAGTCTCTTACTCTGTGCACGGCCAAGGGTTTAGTGAAAAACTCTTTACAGGTTAAAACGGATTACAGCTACGGTATCCCAAGTCTTGCTAAACTTTATCCCCTCCACCCAGATTTTGTGGATGCTTCCAGGATCAGTCGATGCAGATAGTCTTCTTTCTCTGAGTCTGCCTGTGGGAAGCTTTTTTTGTTTAAATCTCAACATCACAGCAGCTTTGGTTACTCTAGGAGTAAGATTTAGACTGTCTCTCTTCTACTGGGCTAGGCAGACCTCCTCTCCTTTTGGGAGCAGGAGACTGTCAGTGCCTTATTTTTGGTAGTAATCCAAGTCGTATCGTGGAATAAATCTGACCTTGTTGACATGTATGGATGAGTTCAGTTTACTAAATATCTTGTGTACAATTATGTCATGATTATTTATGAATGACACCCCTGGGGCGATCACTTGTCAAATGGAAATGGAGCACTGGGGAATACTGCTCTCTAGCTTCCAGAGGCATCCCGAGATTACAGGGATAATGGAGATTGACCTCCTTGGGGGAGACTTTATTTCCCTTGCTGTTGACCCAGTGTAGAATGGTTTACGTGTGAGTCTCCCAACACAGCCTCCTCAATGCAGGGCTGGGCTCCTCTGCTGAGCCGAACCCTGGTACTGTCCACTGGGCTTTGGAAGGCTCTTCTTCTCCAACACCAATTCCACAGAACCCAAAATGGGACTAGTCACCCAATCTCTGAGCGGGGATCAAGGATGCTCTTGTAGGTCTGGCTAATGTTTCCTTGATGAAACTACTTCTCTTTGTTGCTATCAAAGATATAGCAATTATTCATCTACCACAAGGGAAGCTCCACCCTGGTAGGTTAAATAGGACAGCAGATCTCAGCTGCTAATCTAACATCTAGACTACTCACATTGAAGGGCACACCCAACATTTGTCTTCTTAGGAGACAGACTAGTATTGAGTGGCTTAAATTCCTTGCCCCTCTCAGATGCTACCATGATTATCTGCATCCTCTGTAGGTAGGTACACATGGCAGCATTCCTACCATTATGGGAATAGAGAAATAGAGGACTCAAAGTTAGTTCTTATTCAGAAGTGGCCACTGTGTGCCACACATATCTGCCCACTGTTCTGTGTGTGCGTCCTGCAGTGCTAGGGTCTCCTAGCAGACAGCATATCAGAGCTATTGGTGCTGCCTCCCTGGTGCTGATCTTTTCAGGAAACAGAGCTGTAGTTACAGTCCTAGCAGCCAACTCTGGCCACATTATTATGATCTTTACAACTAATCTATGCTGCATACTCACCGGTTTACTAAGCTAGGTAAAAACTTACATGGCAACATTGTTGAACTGGTATACTTAAATGAAAACTAAAATTACTCTTAAGACAGGTAAAAGTATCCTGTGAGGTGTTCAAAAGCCCAAGTCTGGAGGCCTAAACCCACAAGGAGTCAAAGGAACACCGGTGCTTTGGCTCTTGCCCTCCAAGGGTAGGATGTAAGGAATGATGAGGCCAGCTTCAGTTCAGCAGTCCCTGACCGGAGTTAGGAAATCTGCCTCCAGAAGGACAGGTGGGGTCTCTCTAGAGAAGTCTGACATCATCTATATCCTCCAACTTTATCTGCATGAGTTCTAGATGCCAGGAAAAAAAAAATCACTGCCCATATAAAAAATCTTCCATATTTAAATGGTAGAACCAAATGAGGGTAAAGAAAAAGCCACACAGGGCTGGAGAGAAGGCTCAGGGGCTAAGAGCTGGCTGCTCTTATAAAGAACCCTGGTTCAATTCCCACCACCTAAGTGGCAGTTCACAACTGTCTATAGCTATAGACACCCTTACACAGGCATAAACACAGACAAAACAGGAATTCACATAAAAAAATTAAATAAAATCTTTTGTTTTAAAAAACAAAAAAGCCACATGAGTGATCTACATTTTGAGTTGCCTGACAGAGACTTTGAAGTAATGGATAAATAGAATCAAAGAAGTAGAAGAAATGGGTCAAAACACATATTAGATGAAATGATGTTAAAAACTTTTACAAATTTGGAAATAGAGCTTTTAGAAGGTCTGCAAATACAGGAATATTAATAATCCATGCCAAAGCATACAGTGAAGCTGTTGAGAATTAAAGACCAGCAGAGAGAAGCACTGACAGCTAATGATGAGATAGGACCAATGCATATGGAAACCATGGAAGTGCTGAGTACAGACAGCCACTGGACCAGGGTCTGCATCAGATAAACTATTCTCAACAGTCAAACGGAGAAGACAAGGTAGCTTCTCAGCAGATAGACGTCCTCTATGAGAACCACATTGCCAACAGGAGTGAGAGGAGCCACCTGGACTCTTCCAGACAAGACAGGAAACGGTGCTCAGCAGCGACTAAGACGTGACCCAGGGCAATGTTGTGGGAGATGAAAGGATCAAAGGATGGGAAAGGAGAGAGTGAGGCAGAATTTAGTAATAAAAGAAATGGTTTTATAGAGAAGATACTTAGAAATCTACAAAAATTTCTTGACCTAATAAACAAACTCAAGTTTATCAAACCTCATGCTACAAAAATTAATGAAAACAATTACAGCAATGAACTTAAAAACATAAACACTTAAGTGTGTAGGGAGGTCTGTCAGATCACCAAACAATAGGCTATCGCCATTGCTCTTGATTATTCATGAGAACTTGGTGAGATGCTATGGCTAAAGACACCACACACTTGAGCTATTGGACAATGGTGAGATAAATCTGGAAGCTTCATCTATACTGGCTAACTTCCATAGTGCCAGAAAAGTGTTATATGCAGAGTGCTTGAGGAGAAACATGGTTATCAGCCTCACTGAGCTGTGAACTCTATAAGCTATCCTAACGACTGGCCTACCAAGACATGCTCACAGGGGCCATAGTGGCATAAGTGCTATGGAAGTATCAAACCACTTTCTGATTGAATTTAAGACCCACCCCATGATATAGGACACATACCTGCTACTGCTAACTGGAATAAGAATCTGTGGCTGGGAAGGTCACAGACCTTAAAGTATAACCTACTTTTATTCTGCTAAATAAACATAGCATCAAACTGTTCTCTAAATACTTATCTTCATACCTATAAATTAGTTCATATCTCAGCCCTTATCAGAGCAATATGGAGACTGACAAGTGGCCCAAGTGAGGGAATAAGAGACTGTGGAGTGCTCAGCCCTACCTGGGAATCTATTTCATGCCTTCAAGCTCAGGGACCATCATGGAAGGGGCAGAAGCTGTGGGAAACAGTGTTTTCCTGACATGGAAGGCCCACTGCACATAAGAATGCACAGCACCTTTGGCTCCAGCATGGATAGGGATGTCACAAGCCTCACCCCTAGTTGAGGATCTATTGGCAGCTGATGGTTGCTGGGGAAAGAGTCAGTTTTTCCAAGAATGGGGCCCCTGATAGGCTCCCCATGTTCCAAGTGGTGGCTGTACAACCATGTATAACCTGTCTATACTAATTAGATCCAGTGGGTTAAAGGAAAGAGTGAATATAATTGGGAGAGAGAAGTGGTGGGGGTGTGGGAGGGGCTGAAGAAGAGGAAATGGGGTGGACTCCAGCAAGACATATTCTATGTGTTTGTGAAGTGTGCAATTTAAAAACAAATAAAAACTGCATTTAGAAAAATGAGTAACCAATAAAATCTTAAAGAAAAACAAAATCAGAAAACTTACTGTCCTTGATTATGTAATTTATTATGAAGAAATGATGTTCACAATATTGTAAATTTAGGATAAAACAGATAAATGGAACAAAATGTGGAGGCTAAAATGAACCTGTGGTTATGGCCAGGAAGTTTCTACAAAACCAATGGAGGAATGAACCTGTCTGCAACACACGGTGCAAGGATTTGTGGTTATATGGGAAAAAGACCTTCAGTGTCAACTTGGCACCACAAGCATAAATTAATTAGAACTAAACCACAGCCATAACCATCAAACTAATAAAGATTCAGAGGCCCGAGTAAAAAGCTGAAACTGTAATATGTCCTAGAAAAAGGGCCTGAACATTGCTGGAATAGTCAGAGAAAAAACTAGCATGCTTGACTTCATTAAAATAAGAACCTTCTGAACATTCTGCACAGCACCACAGAGTGAGGGAACATGCATCCAAGAGGGAGAGGCAAACAACATAATGACATTGGGCACAAGACTTAACAGGAATCTGATCATAAAGGAATTAGAGATGGTGAAAAAGGACACAAAAGAAGCCAGGCATGATGGCACATGTCTTTAACCCAGCACCTGGGAGCCAGAGGCAGTGGATCTCTGTAAATTCAAGGCCAGCCTGGTCTACAGACTTAGTTCCAGAACAGCTAAGGATGTTAGACAGAAAAACCCTGTCTTGAAAAACAAAACAAAACAAAAGTATAAAAGAGGTCAATGATATTAATAGCCATCAAATAACAGATTTAAACTATAGAAAGCCATTACTTCACACCTTTACCATCAGTCTGTCACAGCAAGCACCAGAGTCACATAGCAACTAGACCTCTTGTATGTCACAGCTGGGAACAGAACCAGCAGAATGAGTTTGGAAAACTTTTGGTAATCTCTAACAAAGCTAAGCATACATATGCAACATGGTCCAAAAATTCTACTCTTGAGTATTTACCTGAGAGAAATGGAAAGAATGGCATGCACAAACTCACTCCTCAAAGCCAGTTGGTAACAAACTGGAGGTTTTGTTTCTGACAGAATCAGCCCTTAGTAATGATGATCTTGGGCTATGCCTTTAGTGAATCTGTATTAGTCTATTTTCTGTTACTATAACAAATTACCCGAAGCTGAAAACAAACCAAGTGGGTTTACTTAGCATGCATATTTTTTTCCACATAAATCTTTTGTTTTAATAAATAAAGAACATCTGCGGCTGAGATTTTAAATCACATTTACAGATAAGGGAAACTAGACTCGAATAGTCACGGTGCAGTTAGTGTTGCTGGAGAAATGCAAACCCCACATGCACTTCACACCTAAAGAGCAGGGGAGAGCATGCACAACTCACTCTAGACTAGACTAGGAACAGGGAAAGAATGGCTCCTTGGTGAGGGCCATGCTGCCATCTGACCCCTCACATCCTGCTGCAGAACTAGAGCACAGCTGTGGTGTTGGGTGAGCTGGGACTGGGTTCCTGCCCACACCAAGTGGTCCTTCTGTTGACAGTGGGCATTAGCTGCAGGGGATCCACTGATTACCAGGATTAGAACAGAGAGAGGAAGCCACATGACACACACAGCTGCTTCTCCAGGAGGACAGCACCTCCCAGGCTCAATCTATAAACTTCCTATTGGCATTTGCACCCAACAAGGCTCCTCGGACTTTCAGCATCATCTGCTGGGCTATGAGGTCCAGCCGGCTTTCCAGAGTATTGGAAACCTTTATCTTGTGATCCCCATTATATATTTCAACTCCGCCAGCTATTTCCTCAGGCAGGTTGGCGTCCTGGTCAATTTGGACATCAACATCTTTTTTTTGGTGGCAATTTTACACATAGGAATTGCTTTCTGACTGCAGCCTTCACCAAAAGGAAATCTTGCTTCCTGCTATGCACAATCATTTGAGGCTCCAACAGCTGGTACAGGCCCTGGAGGACCAGCCTATCCAGCAGTATTTGGTATCAGGTTGTATCTTTTACCACCTTGCTGAGTCTTTGTTTTGACTCATTTAGCAGATCAGTGATGAGGTCATCCCTTGCTCTGAGAACTTTGAGCCTTGCTTGATTCATCAGATTGGACATTTGAATTTTCTTCTTCTGATCAATCTGCTTTTCTTTTTTCTCACAGTATTTCATAATCTTCAGTCTCTGAGTGTGCACAAGACGACCTTTCTCAATGTTAAACTCTTCCTCTGCCTTTGCATCTATTTCCTCGGCTTTCTCATTGGCTTCTTATTAGATGAAAGCCATCATGTGCTTAATCTGCTTCTGCATATCTGCATCGCTGAGGGCCATGGTGAAGATGAAGCTTGGCCTCAAGTCTGGGCTTTATGTTGTGGCGGAGCAAACCAGAGATGAAAAGCCAGCACAGGACTCAGCTTTCTTTACTTAGCACACATATTTTTATTTTTTATAATTTCATATATATATATATTCTTGGATATATATGTATAATTTTGGTCATTTTAACCCCCATCTCCCTTTGTCACCCTTCACACCCATCCTACATAAACCCTCCTCCTTTCCAACAAGTTCCCTTTGAACTTGTGTGTGTGTGTGTGTGTGTGTGTGTGTGTGTGTGTGTGTGTGTAAGAGAGCCACCTAGCAGCCCTAGGCACCAAGCTTCCAACATGTAGATTCTTAGGGACACACTGAAATCATAGCACCATATAGTCCAGCAATTCATGCTGGTATTTACTCAAGAAAAGTAAAAAGATTTGTAAAGAATACCCCTAGCAGCTGAAATTTCCCACAGACCATTTTCTGACAGGTCTGTGATTGTGTCTTGGCTAATCAGCATGAGCCATGACCTCTGTCTTCACACGAGGTTCTGGGTCAAGATATCCCCTTCCCATTCACTCTCCCAAATCAGGGTGGAAAAGGAAAACGGTGAGATGAGGCGAGCTACACAGAAGGGAGGCAGACACTGTCACCAGGATGGTGCCAAAGGTGACCACTCCATCTGGATAGAATGCATTTGCACTTAACTGCTTTTCAAAAGACTGTCTCAGGATCATCTGATAATGATATGTATATACCATGTACATGACACAACCATTTTAAACTCCTTTTGGATATTAAAATTTATGAACCAAGTTGACATATGTTCATGTATCTAAACATATACTTTTGCATGTTTATGTATTTATGTATATGAATTTGAATTATGTTTATATATAATTTCTTATTTTATGTAAAACTACCATATTATATATGCTATTATATATTATATTATGTTAGTTATATTATATCTTACTTAAGGGATAAAGTACAGATAATTATGCCTTTCAACTCTTTGTGAACTCACTTGGATAAGTGCAATTATTATAGATATTCCAAGTTGTTAAAAAGACATTTTAGCTGACTTTAAGAGACTAAGCCATGAGTGGTAGCTCGTGTCTGTAATCCCAGTACTTGGGAGATATGAAGACTGCTTTGAGCTTGAGGCTAGCCGGGGCTACACAGGGAGTTCCAGGTACAGAGTAATATAATAAGCTTGTCAGTATTTTGTTCCAACTGGCCTTTGGTCTGCTCCTGATGCTGCCTAGATAATATGCTGTAGTTCTGTTTTAATGGTACAAACTAACCACGCCTTTAATTGTAAATGAAATACACATTACATGTAATGAAGTGCACACTACAAAATGAAATGGATATGAAGATGCTAATGCTTATGCTAACAGTGGGCCCATCCTTATCACCTACAAATCATCTTATTGAAGCTGAATGAGAAATGCAGTTAGGAGCCTTAATTAATAGTACCCATGGATGGCCTGCTGGAGACATAAGTGGGAAAAATATTCAATCACTAACTTTTTTGTCTCTAGGCTATGTATTAGCAATCTGTCTCACTTGACTTTTAAAAAGCTCTTTATAAAGTTCCAGGCTGGGAGATATTAAAGCTATGTTACTATAAATTAAAAGAAAGTGATAAGATTTGTTTTAACAAAGGAATTCCATTCCATATTTGGATAGCATCTGAGCTGGAATGGTTTTCATCGACAGTCCGTGAGCTCTGTGTGTGTGTGTGTGTGTGTTTGGGGGGGGCATGCACTGGTTGGTTTTGTCAACTCAGCACACATTCCAGTCATCTGGAAAAAGGGCACCTTAACTGAAAAATTGCCTCCATCAGAATGGCCTGTGGGCATGGTTGTTGGAAGCATTTTCTTCATTAATGATTGATGTAGGGATCGATCTCCACCCATTGTGTGTACTGTCACCCTGTACAGGTGTCCTGGAGTATACAAGAATACAGTTGAACAAACCAAGGAAACAAGCCAGTGAGCAGCACTCCTTTGTAGTTCCTGGCTCTTCATCGTGAGTTCCTGTCCTGAGTGTGATGGACTGTGAACAGAAGTTCCTCCTCCCCAAGTTGGTTTTGGTTATGGTGTTTATCACAGAAATAGTAAACTAGGACAGCTAGTATGCTAATGAGGCCAGTGGTCTGCACATATGAAGAAGAGCTTACAGTTTGTCCAATCCCACAGCTTCCTTCTTCCACTCTTTTTAATAAAGCAAGAGAATGGGAGAGTTCTGCTGGCTGGGTTAGCGTGTCTCTCCACCCCTCCATCTCTTCCATTTTACAGAGAAGGAAACTGACCCATACAGAGTAAATTATACGTGCTAAAAGGAGACACTGCTCATCCAGAAAAATCAGATCAGGACCAAGGATGGTCTCATCTACTTGAGAAATACAGCATCCATAAAATAGTCAGACATGGCTGTGCACTCCTATAAGCCAGCACTGAGGGACAAAGAGGCCAATCCTGGGATGGTACTGGCTAGCTACAGTGTCAAGTGTCAGGTTCATTGAGAGACCTCCTATCAGGTCAGTAAGGTAGATACCTGACCTGCTCTGACTTCCACATGTTCATGTATGGGCCTACAGCCCTATAGACTCACCACACACTCGGAAGCTGCCTCAGTTGGATGCTGCTAGAGAAAAGAGCTGAGGTAAAAGAGAGCACATTCTATTCGGAAGAGGGAAACACCAGAAGAGCATTTGGCTGAAGTGAGTAGGGAAACTGAAAGGCAGAGAGACCGAGTAAGCTGCAGAAGCTCCTGCTCTAGCCCCTTCCTCTAGGGACAGAGGCTGAAGCAGGCAGAAGCCTTACAAAGTCAGCCAGGAGTCCTGCAGAAATATAGGCAGCTTTATCTCTGAGCAAGCCCCTAGCTCTGAAAGCCTTCAACTCAGGCAGGAGTTGTAGCTTGAGTGAGAAAAGTTCTTCATAAGCTGTGTTTTGAATATCTGGCCCCCAGCTGGTGAGACTGTTTTGAGAGGCTGTGGAAACTCTGTGAAATGTGACCCAGCTAGTGAAAATGGGTGGGTGTGAGGGCAATAGCAGTTCTGAGTGTAGCCGGAGATGACCAAGAGTTCTGCTTCCTCATCTACAAAGGTGTGAGACACCTGCACCCACGTACCCACTGCCATGATGGCTCTAACTATGAACCCCAACAATGTTTTCCTCTCATAACACAGAGACTTCTGCGTGTTGTGTTAGTATCAAGGAGAGGTCTATTTTGTTACCCTCCAAGTCCTAGAGGGCTGAGTACTATTTTGAGGAAAACTATTATTTCAGGCTAATCTTCCCTGGGTGGTGGCAGATAAGAAGGAACAATCACAAGCCACTGAGTCTGGGGTCAGCATACCACAGTCCCAGGTGACTAGCAGCAGTGAGAGGCAGTCATGAAGAAGAACACAGAGTTCAGGGGCAGGAGACTTGGTTGAAACAGTGAAGGGTAAGGAGGTCGGTAGCCTTCCTCCCTGCTAGTAGCTGAGTCTGTCACATGAGGTTAACAATGGAATCTGATAGCCTTGACTTGGCGGTCAGCCAGGAGCCCTCCCTACAGTCTCTGGGAACTCTGATGCTCTACAGGACACATTTCACTTCTGCAGACTTCTTACATGGTGTTTAATTTCAAGATAAGGAGATTGGTGCTCTCGTTGCAGATCCCAGTGTGGCGCTGGCTTCCTCCTTTCCCCTAACCCTTGAGAGACAGGCTCAGGCTTGGACGTTAGTCATCCCAAGGTATGGTGAGAAGGTAGCAAAGCTAACTGTGTCCAGCAGAGGTTCTGGGTACATAAAGAAAAGGAAACCTTTGAAGAAGAAACATTTTGTGGCACACATATACACCGGACTGTTCCTCACCAGGCTCTGGCTTCACAGGCCAGGAAGACAAGACTCAGCCTTGTCTATGCTCCTAACTACCCAGAGAACTCAACACTGGGGGACCCAGAAAATTGTACCAATACTTGATTGTTCTTGCCCCAGTCTCACCTTTTTATTTTAGCATATATGATTTATTAGTATTTTAACTTTATTTTTCTCTTTGCTCATCTAATCGAACTTATACATTTTTCTTCACAGTGCACTTAAAATCTCTTGCTTTTCCTTTTGCCTCATATGACATTCTTCTTTCTTTTCTTTAACATTCTTCTCATTTCCGATCCCTTTCCATGTCCCTTCCCGACTCCTTTCCGACCCCTTTCTGATCCCTTTCCGTGTCCCGTTGTGACCCCCTTTTCATGTACTATTCCTTTACTTCATTTACTAATTTTTATTTTAACTGTAATTTAAACTTATAAACCACATAATTTCAGCCATTTTCTTTATAGTCATTGGATGCTTATTAATGGTTTAAATTACTTTTAAATACATTTCTACATCATCTTTGGATCAAGGTTGTTGCTGTTACAAAGGTTTCTTTCTTCTCTTTGAGAGATTTTGGGAATTAGATATTTAAGAGTAGGATGCACAATAAGATCCCTAAAAAAATGAAAAGGCAGCCCAAGCAACAGTTTTGCAAACTGCAACATATAGACACACAAGACACTAGAGAAAATGAAGAAACTTTATAAACTTGTAAGATTGGAAACCCTCAGACTGTAAACCTGCCTCTAAAGATATTAACAGGGTTAAAATGTCAGAAAAAGAACTCAAAGCCTATTTGAAAATTCAACACCCCAAACAGGAACAACAAGCAGTAGAATAAATCAGACAATCAATTCAGGATGTAAGTAAGGAAGAATATAAAAGATAAAGCTGCCAACATGGCTGAGAAATTTATAAAAATTTGAAAATCCAGCTAATCAAAACTACCTTGAGATTTTATCTTACACCATCCAAAATGTCTAAGATCAATAAAACCAATGGTAGCTCATGTTGGTGAGGATGTGGAGTAAGGGGAAATATTTATCCATTGCTGGTGGGAATATAGCCACTATGGAAATTAGTGTAATTCCTCAGGAAGATGGGAATCAATCTACCTCATGACCAGCTATACCATTCTTGGGCAGATACCCAAAGGATTCTCATCCTGCCACATTGTGACACTTGCTTAGACATGGTCATTGCTGCTCTATGTATAAACCAGCAATTGGAAATGACCTAGATGTCTGTCAATGAAGGAACAAATGGATAAGGAAAATGTGGTGCATTTACACAATGTTATATTACTGAGCTGTTAAAAAATGAAATCATAAAATCTGCAGGTAAATGGATGGAGTTAGAAAAAGTAATCCTGGACTGATTCCCCACGCTGAAAGTTGCATTCCAGGACCAGGATCAATCTGTAGTACCTGACCCCAGACTCTCCTTAGCAGATAGGAATAGGGTTTGGCTGTGAGGGGATCCTCCAGCCACACCTAAAAGAGGAGACATTGCATGGACAGTCCCACATCCAGGGCAAACTGTGTCATCAGAGAAGGACTGAGGCCTTGAAATTCAGACACCTGTCCAGAGCAGAGTCAGAGATTGAGCAGACCTCTTGCTCAGAGGAGACAGGAGACACACAAGCTTTCTAGCCACAACTGACTAGGAGCAGCCTAATCATGAACCACTGAAGCCATGGGTAGATGCCAGTGCAAAAATACATATAATAATATAAAGAACAACAAGGCAACTCTAGAAGAAACTGGTGGTTCTAAAACTACAAGACCTGAACAGAGCAATGAAGAAGAAACAGAAGGAAACAACACCAAAAATGCCTTTATGAAGATTATTGAAGCGTTCAAAGAAGATATAAAAAATTCCTTTATGTTGCGACCGCCTTGTCCCGCAAGGAAGACGCGACACCCAGGCTCTTCTTTCGGCAGTTTTATTCAGGAACCTTGATTCTGACTTCTAACTCTGATTCTGACTGTGGCCGATTCTCACTGACTCTCTCTCTGATTCTCTCTCATTCTGCTACTACAGGAAACTCACCCATAGCCTAAATAGCCTCTGGGTAGCCAACCCCAGTACGCCATGTAGGCACTACCGATAGGCCCAGGTACGCGGAAGCAAGCCAGATCTTCGGCCTAGTGAATTATGGAATAGTTTGTCACCGAGAGCGCTCACCATGTGGAAGGTGGAGGGCAGAAGCCAGTGCCATCTTTTCGTGCAGGGAGAATGCAAGGCGTGGCTACACGCAGCTCTCCACACCCTTAAAGAAATAGAAGAAAATATAAACAAAAAATTGGAAGAGATGAACAAATCCTTGAAAGAAAACCAAGAAAAGGTAAACCAAAAAGTGAAAGAAACATTCCAGGAACTAAAAACTGAAATAGAAGCAATAAAAAAGGCACAAAATGAGGCAAAGATGAAAATAAAAAACCTGAAGAAAAGAGCTGGAACCACAGATACAAGCATAATCATCAGAATCCAAGAGATGGAAGAGAGAATCTCTGGAGTGGAAGAATCAGTAGCGGAAATAGATACATCAGTCAAAGAAAATACTAAAACCAAAAAGCCATAACACAAAATGTTCAGGAAATCTGGGACACTATGAAAAGACCTAACTTGAGAATAATAAGAATAGAAGAAGGAGAAGAATATCACCTCAAAGGCACAGATAATGTATTCAATAAAATTTTAGAAGAAAACATTCCTAACTTAAAGGAAATGCCTATAAAGATACAAGAAGCTTACCAAACACCAAATAGATATGACGCCCCCCAAAAAGTCAGCTTACCACATAATAATCAAGCCACAAAACATACAGAACAAAGAAAAAATTTTAAGAGCTGCAAAAGAAAGGGGCCAACTTATTTATAAAGGCAAACCCATCAGAATAACACCTGACTATTCAATGGAATCAATGAAAGCTAGAAGGGCTTGGTGAGAAGTTATACAGTCACTAAAAGGCCATGGCTGCCAAACTAGGATACTATACTCAGAAAAATTATCAATCACCATAGATGGAGTAAACAAGATATTTTATGACAAAGTCAGATTGAAACAATACCCATCTACCAATCTGGCCCTTCAGAAAGCATTAGAGGGAAAACTCCAACCTAAGGATCCCAGATACATCCATGAAACCACAAAAAATCAATAATCCCACAGAAGAATAGCCCAGAGAAAGGAAATATATACAAGCTACCACTAAACATAGCAGGAAATATCAATCAGTGGTCACTAATATCCCTTAATATCAATGGTCACTAATATCCCTTAATATCAACTCACCTATAAAAAGATACACACTAACAAGATGGATAAACAAATAGAAGCCATACTTCTGCTGCATACAAGAAACACACCTCAACCACAAAGACAGACACAGTCCCAGAGTAAAGGGTTGGGAAAAGATTTTCCAGTCAAATGGTCCTAAGAAACAAGCTGGATTGCCATCCTAATATCAAACAAAGTAGATTTTAAGCTAAAAGCAATTAAAAGGGACCAAGATGGTCATTACTTATTCATCACAGGAAAAATTAGTCAAGAGGAGATTTCAATCCTGAATATTAATGCCCCTAATATAAGGGGACCTACCTATGTAAAAGAAACACTGCTAAAGCTCAAATCCCACATCAGTTCTCACACTCTAAAGTGGAAGACTTCAATACCCCACTTTCACCCCTGGATAGGTCAACCAGACAGAGACTCAACACAGAATTAAGGAGTTTAACAGATGTTATGATGCAAATGGATTTAATAGATATTTACAGAAGCTTCTACCCAAATGCAAAGGAATATACATATTTCTCAGATTCTCATGGAACTTTCTGCAAAATTGACCAAATAATTGGTCATAAAGCAAATATCAACAGATACAAAAAATGAAAATAATCTCTTGTATCATTTCGGACCACTGAGGGCTTGTCAACCACCTGAGACTATGTTGCTATCCCAGGGCCGTGCTGCTGCCAGTGCCATATGGATCTGTGCCTGTGTTGCCATGGGGGGACATGGTGACATCCAGGACTGAGTTGCTGCTGAGGGCCATGTCTGGTTCTGTGGTCCTGCTGTAGCTGGGGTCTGTGTTGATGTCCACAGCCCATGTTACCACAAAATGTCATAGGAATCATGCTTATTGAAGTCTGAGTTGGCCCACCCTAATGTCCAGTAATCTATAAATTTCTGGAGCATGTGAAATGGACGGACTTACAGATCCCAAACTGCAGGATCTCCATGACACAGGACATTATCAATGGTGTAGCAGAGGCCAGAGGCCTCAGACCAGACTAATGACTCACAGCAATGAACATTTGCAAGTGAAGATGGATGGACTAAAGAGTGGACTGTGTGACTCACCAGGTCACACTATAGCTTCCACAGCAACAAGATTTCTCTCTCTCTCTCTCTCTCTCTCTCTCTCTCTCTTGTGATCTACCAGGCAACACTATAGTTTCTTTATTCCTTTTTTTTTGGTTTGGTTTTTGGTTTTCCTTTAGAATTTTGTTTTGTTTTAGGGAGGTTGCAAGGGCAGAGGACAGATGAAGCAGGGGTAGGCATGAGGGGGCTGGGGGGAGTGAGGGGAAGGAGATGGTGGGAGTCCTGTCAGGAGAGTTGGCTCAGTTAGAGAAGCTCTCTGCTCTCAGTGGGAGATAACACCAAGAGCATATGACGAGAACTAAAAACACACAGGCTCAGAAAATCTGCACCATGATTTCAGTAGGCGACAGCAAAGAAGAGTAGGGACCCAGACCAAAGGTGCACGACAGAATCAGTGCAGAAGGGGATGCTGGGCCGGCTTTCCTCCCATCACCAGACTGGAGCAACTGTGGAACCCAGTCTTAAGGAGAAGCCTGTTGTATCAGTGGTCCAAGATCCCTGTGAATCATCACTCTTGGGAAATGCAGAAACAGAACTCTGAAGGCTGTTTGGATAACACTGCTAGACTGTGGAAAGAGACTTCCAGTCAGAGCTGCAATTTCAATAAGGTAGAATCCAGACGAACCACACTGGTTCCAAGTAGTGTGCTGGGCATTGGAAAGGACTGTACAGGAGCCAGGCCTGTACTCACAGCCGGATTCCTGAAGTTTTTTCTCAAGGTGTGATTAGCATTGGCGACTCTACCTGTGAAGCATCTTCCACTCAAATAAGCAGCATCTGTGATTCAATATTCTGAAAGAAAGGCTCAGAGGCAGAAAAACATCCCAATAAAACATCAAGGGCTGATCAGGGATATAACCATCATTTGCGACCCAACATCACACAGGAGTGTTAACAGGCTTCTGGAAATGAGAGAAGAGAATCTTTGGCCTTCCTCTGTTTCTCTTTCCACTCTCCCTTAGTAACTAATATATCTATAACATATTACCATCAGTGCCCCTTACTTCCTAAAAGGATTGGTACATAAGAGATGATTTTTAATCTGATTTGATATGTTACTATATATTCATAATGTTTGAGGAATATTGGAGGTTTGATTGTGGTACCCAGAATATCAGTCTAGCAAAGGGAAACCACACTTCAACCACATTGTAGTCTAGTCTCTCTTGAACATTGGGAATACTTACACAGAATTAATTTAAATGAAAAATTTCAACCAATTACCTAACCATAGATGCCTAAGTCCCAATGAAAAAAGCCAACCAACCAATCAAACAATGAAAAACCCACATTTGAAACAAAAAAATCAAGGTAGCAATGACTTCTCCAAAAATTACCGATCTGACAGTAATGACCTCCAATGAAAATAAATTTGACAAAATACAAAGTATGTCAAAAGAAAGATTATAGGTATGTTCAAAGAAATCAAAGCACACAAGGAAACTTCTTAATGAATTCCAAGAAAACACAAAGAGTTGAATGAAATAATAAAGTCAACGTGTAATATGAAAAAAGACCAAATGTACAAATTATAGGCACTGAAGGAGAAGAGTGTTCTTGCTAAAGTCACATAAAACATTTTCAATCAAATAAGAATAGAAAATATATGAGAGTTATTTAGAATATCAATATGGACAAGGCCATATTGCCTTGTAGACCTAACCTCTCCTTAGAGCTCCCAACATGGTGTCTTTCTGTAGTGTTAACACTTCTCCTAATGAAGGCCTATCTACCCCAGTGTTCCTCATAAACCCCAGACTTGTGGCCTTTCATCCAGTTTCTCCAGACAATAGACTATACACAAGTCAACCAATGAAAGGACTGAGTTGTGATCACTGGCTTAGAAGGTGGATCTTTTCTAGACAGAGAAACAGATGAGGACACAGCCAGCTGACCAGGACTTCAGCCTGGAGAGATTAGTGGACCCCCAGGTCAGCTAAAATGTACCAGACTTCTGACCCACAGAAACTATGAAATGATAAACTATCTTTGCAGACTGCGAAATGTGGGAGTGATTTGTTTTTATGCACTAATAGAAATTGATACAGTGTTCTTTTGCCAAAGGACATTCAAATGGGAATTCTGTCCATTTACTTCTCATTCTATCCTAGGAATGTTAAAAGGATGTTGAGGATGCTTGTCTGTGTCCTGGAAGCTAAGGGGAAATATGCATGGAGAAGCACCAGAACTCCTAGGGCAGAGACATCTCCTGTTTGCTGTGCAAAGAATACTGTGGTCTTTGGTGCTGCTGAAGACATAACTAGGAGAGGGCCTAGAGGTGGTGCGACAGCCAGAGCACCTGCCTGACCATGTCTTGACTAGTGGACTGACTTAAGCTGACTTCCAGAAATCAGACCTATCTAATTGGTCCAATGGCCAATGGCACCTTACTGGGAAGATGAGCCAGTCATGGTAAATACCAGAACTTTTCAGCTTCCAGAGGACTAAAATGGCACACTGTTAGTCTAGCACTCAGCTGAAACCCTGAGAATGAAAACCTTCACACAAGGAATAGGATTAGGGAGCTTCCCACGAGGTCCATGAGTCAATGTTACCACTTCCGTTCACGTCCCCTCACATAACTAACTCACTTGGTAAAAGGGGAAAGGCCCAAGAGCTGGTCCTGGGCTAATCTCAGCGCCTGAGTCCCCAAAAGATGACAGTGACAAGTGAATACCGTCAAACATTGGTGAGATCATGGACGGTGGAACCATCAGCCATTTGTTCTGACATTGCTGAGCAACATATCCCAAATTCATGTATGATAATGGGACCAATTAGCTTGAGATTTGTTTGTTTGTTTTTTAGAAAATATGGTTTTTAAAATTTTCTCCTCTTTACATTTATAACATAATTCACTTAGACAATCACAGAATCCTTTTCTTCCAATACCACAAACTGTATTACAATACAAGACAATCGCTGTTTTCTATAAAACCACTTTATATGTTAACTTGTTCCCCAAAATACTTTTTTTCTTTTTGGCCTGGTTTAAGAAAATGTTGTTACAAATATTTACAGCATTTTCTTCTGTTAGATGAACACTCTTACAAACAAAAAGAGAACTTCATCGAACATACCAAGTAAAGCACTAGACACTGTTAGAGGCATCTAGCTGTGCTATTCCCCTCAGATACAGTACTGAAAATGACCGTCCATCTCTGTTGTCCTGCTCTACTCTGTTCACAGGAAAATTCCCACTTTCTGTAAGCAGTATATTCATCAATAGAAAATGGAATGTCAAGGCTACTCTGTATGAGATCTTTTAGAAAAGAGCTCAGGGAAAATGCTTCACAGATGAGTTAAAACCAGAACAGGCAGTGTTTGGTCAGAGCAATGAGGTGAAATTTCAATGTAAAACTTGGTGTGGTCAGCAATCTTTGTAATTAGTACTTCCGAGATATGGGATGTATTTTTTTTTTTTAAAGATCTGGGTAACAATGAATAGTAAGAAAGAAAAAGATTAGAGTATAATATCCGTAATGATACCAAGAACAACTACTTAAAATACCTGTTCTTACAACTACCACAAACATAACAAAACTCTGTTGACAGTGTTAAGTGAAGTTTGCTGTAAGCAGCTTTCAGGCATGATTGTTATTGTTACCAAGGCTCCTGTTCTCCGGAGTAAGTGCCTCAGCCTGCGAAAGCTGAGTTGATATCATAAAGACTGACAGCAGTCTGCACCTGGACCAGTACAATGCTCCCCATTATGTACTGAAGGCAAAAATGTAACTGAGATTTGTTTACTCAGTTATAACTATTTGCTTGTATGACTAGTTTGGGGGACAATATTCTCTTAAACTTTATCTTGGGGAAGGCCAGTTTGCTGATAAGTGGATTTTGATATATTGATATAAACTTAAGGTCAATTTTGTTATGCTGTATGCATTTTTCTTCTCTTGATTAAGATATGATGTTGATGTAACTCATTTATAAGTATAATGTATAATTGAAAAATGCAGATTAATGGTAATCTATGATAACCAAACTTATAGTCATGTTAGTTATGTTTTTGTAGGTATACAAAGATATATTTCAATTAGATAGGTAGTCTTCAAATGCTTCAAAGATATCCAAAATATGGCATTTAAATTATTTTAAAAACTTAGACTTTTCTAGACAGTGAGACAAGTCTGCTCCTGGTAGCACCAATATATTTAAAAAAAATGATGGGCATTGAAGAAACTTCATGTAAAAATTACTTTGTGGCAACAGTTAGTCACTGGACAAAAAACTGTTCTGATATTGACTGCTTGATAGTGTGCTATATAAACTAGACATACAAGTTCCATAAGAAGGTGACCTCTAAACTTTGACAAAACAAGCCGAGATGGTCCTTCAAGTTCCTGCTTTGCAAAAAAAAAAAAAAAACAAAAACATTGCCAGACATTCTTCAAGACACAAAAAGAAGTGACTGATAGACTGTCAGATTTCCTGCATCATTAAAAGATATGCCAGAGACTTTAGGCCATATAGGCTGAAGATGGATGCCCCAACGTTAAAAAAGAACTTTGGGTGACTGTCCAGGCAGACAGGTGTCATCTCTGTCATTTTCTAGACTTTAGAAGTTGCTTACACTTCCTGTTTATTTAGATAATATTATATCCTTCTGTAGTCTTTGATGTGGTTGAAGGTTTAATAATTATAGTTACAGTTTTATTTAGTTTAAAAGATTTATTAGATATAAAACTTTAGACTCAAGATAATAAGAGAGATAATAAAATATTCTCTTTAATTTTGTAAATACAAATAGACTAAATATTATAACTATAATTCCTGCTTGAGAGCTGTTCTGTTGTAATTTTGCTATATAAAAATTGAAACCTGTAGCAGACAGAGATAAGCTTGACTGCCACAGTCCCCCAGCTGCTGTTGAGGAAATCTGCACGGCTACCCACCTCCAACTCAGCAATCTGATAAGGACTGGGGTCCCTGAAGGACAGACTCAGACCCCGCCCAGAGGAGAGGAGGGGTCAGCAGGCCTGAGCACCTGTATCCTTGCCAGGGAGAGTTGAGCTCTCATTGGTTCCGGTTCCAGTTTCGGGACTGGGTGCTGTCTGCAGAGCTTGCAACCACATACTCTGTAGCAGACAGAGATAAGCTCTGACTGCCACGGTCCCCTTAGCTGCTTCTGAGGAAATTTGCATGGCCGCCATCCCGCCCCCGATTGGTCAAACAAAGAAAGATTGAAGACTTGAAATTCAGTCCCCTGCCCAGAGCAGAGGTAGAGATTGAGCAGACTTTTTCCTCAGAGGTGACAGGAGGCACACAAGCCCAAGTGCCACAACTGACCAGGAGCCACCTAATCGTGAACCACTGAAGCCATGGGCAGATGCCAGTGCAAAAATTTACATAATAATACAAAGAATACCAAGGTAACTCCAGAAGAAAGTGGCAATCCTACAAATACAAGACCTGAACTGAGCAATGAAGAGGAAACAGAAGGAAGCAAAACCAAAAATTCCTTTAGGATGATCATCAAAGCTCTCAAAGGAGATATTAAAAATTGCCTTAAAGAAATAGAAGAAAATACAAACAAAAAATTGGAAGAGATGAACAAATCTATGAATGAAACATGCCAGGAACTAAAGGCTGAAATGGAAGCAATAAAAAAGGCACAAAATGAGGCAAAAATGGAAATAGAAAATCTGAAGAAAAAAGCTGGAACCACAGATACAAGCATAACAAACAGAGTTCAAGAGATGGAAGACAGAATCTCTGAAGTGGAAGACTCAGTAGCTCAAATAGATATATCAGTCAAAGAAAATAGTAAAACTAAAAAAGCCATAACTCAAAATGTTCAGGAAATCTGGGACACCATGAAAAGACCTA
>PVIH01010687.1:0-73647 GCA_004025045.1 Sigmodon hispidus
CGACTCCCCAGAGTACATATATTCCAGATCACCATTCTTCTGTCATTTTCAAATGAGCTCTTTTGGAGGAGCTTCTCTGCTGTGTCATTCATTTTAGGTTGACACCTAAACCAGCAGAAAAACAAAAGCAAGCAAAGTGACATTCAGTCCTTTTACAAGGCAATGAACCACTCGTAAGGGAAGAGATCTCATGCTTAGCTACTTCCCCCAAAGTCTTACCTCTTGATACCACCACAATGGGGACTACATTTCTGGACTGTAGGGAGCTGCGTTGTAACACGCCCTAAAGGTGGTGCTGGTTTCCGCCTTCCACCTTTCTCGATGGTGAGTGCTCTCGGGAGTAAACAACTCCTTATTGGCTGTAGGCGAGGATGGTGGCTTGCTTCCGGTGCCTCGGGACCTATGGGCAATGTCTACGTGGCTTACCGGGATTGGAGGCCCAGAGGGTATTTAGCCACGAGCAGACTTCCCTCCCCCTCTCTCCCCCCCCCCCCCCCCCCCCCCCCCCCCCCCCCCCCGTGAGAGAGTGAGTCGTCGTTCGTCATATGTCTGAGAGTGAGAGTGAGAGTGAGTGAGTGAGAGATAAGAAGATAATTAAAGGCCCGAATAAACTGCAAAGAGAAGGATCAGGTGTTGCGTGTTCCTTGCGGGATGAGGTGGCGCGCGACACTGGACAGGTGTTTTGAGGTACTCAGATCACAGCACCAGGTGTCCCTTTCCCGTGACTATGTTTTATGGCTTTGATAGAATTATGACTCCAGAAAAGGCAGGTGATTGTAGACAGTGGTAGAGAGGAACATCCATTTCTGTGTCAAAATTACTCCTACAAACCCAGAAATCCTCAACCAGGGATGTCCCCAGCTGCCCAGAGTCCTGGACCTTGGGCAGCCCAGAAGCACCAGAGCCCCAGGGAAAAGGGACCATCAGGATAGCAGAGGCCATTTCCACTACGCACTGTTGACAGCTTTCCTGAACTTCCACATCTGGACCTGGAGAAAGACTGGGTATGACTGCAGATAGATTCCTCACCTGGCTGGTGGGGAATTTAAGTTGATTTGGGAAATTCTACATCTTGAACAACAGTCTGAAGACTACAATACATCTCCATCATACAAATTACCTACATCAAAGAAACCATCTTTACCAATAAATCACAGTGTGATTATAAAAACTAACTGTAGGGTAAAACAGCCAGCCAAAGAAACACACCCTGGTTCTGAAACCATAGCCAAAAGGATAAAAAGGGCCAGTAAAAGAATCATACTTTGGCCCTGAAACCAGAGCCAGAGAAACACGTTTACCAACTCGGTACAAAAACCAACCAATCCCTGAGCAGGAAAACTAACTCATTTCCACCCTGAAAATCTCCACCCCTAAGAGGCTGTGTATAAGCTCTGGGCCTGCTCAGCTTTCTGCTGCCCTTTTCCAGACCTGCAAAGGCAGCTACCTTCCTGGATTCTTCCCTCCCAATACATCTCTTGAATGAGATTTGGGTGAGACCTTCTTTTGCTGGAATGGAGTGAGCTGAGAAGTAACAGCTTTTCCAAAGGAAGCTGGAAAGGAGCAGAACTGTTACACTAATGCTAGGGAACCTCCTAGTGAAGCAGAGTTATTATATTCCAGGGGACCTGAGCTGTAACAGCGTCACTGGGGAACCCTCCCCTGCCAAAGCAGCGTTGTGACATTAGGGAAACCTGTGGTGATATATTGTGTATCAAACAAATATTGGCTGAAGATCAGAGGACAGAGCCAGTCACAGAGCATAGAGGTCAGGCAGTGGTAGCACACACCTTTAATTTTAGCTCTGGGAAGCAGAAATATCTCTGGATCTCTGAGAGTTCAAGGCCAGCCTTACATGAGATTAATCCAGTCCAAAAGAGAAACAGCCAAGCAGTAGTGGCACATACTTTTAATCCCAGCACTTGGGATCACATGCCTTTAATCCCAGCACTAGGAAGGTTGAGACAGGAAGTGATATGGCTGGGCAGAGAAAGGAGTATAAGGCAGGAGAAGACAGGAGTTTGACCCTTTGCTTCCTCCCTTCATTCTGAGGATTCATGGAGACAGAATCTACCCCTTTCAGCTGAGGATTCAGTAGTGGTGAGAACTGGCTGTGGCTTGTTCCTCTGTCTCTCTGATCTTTCAGCTTTACCCCAGTAACTGGCTCCAGGTTTTCATTATAAGATCAATTAGAATGCATGCAATAGAAACCTTTTCCTGGAGCAGGGGTGTAAGCTGCTACTCTTTCAGTGACTTTGTGGTACTCTTTGCTCCTAACTGCCAGGATTCCTTTCTATCCGAGCTACAATGTTTACACTAATAAGCCATGTTAGTTTTACAAAGCACAACAGTTTATTACTGAATTTCAAGAGAGGTCAGTGATATACAAGTAGAGACTAATTTCCCAGTGCTATTACTCCTCTGGAGCCATAAGAAGCTTTCTTTTGTCTTTTACCTACAAGAAGAAGGGATATGATGCTGGGAGGGCATCAGTGGTAGAGTTTATGATTGCCCTGGTTCAAAATACAAGCGCACACTCACTCGTGCATACACACATACACACACAAACAAAAAACCAAAACAACACAACAAAAACCAAACCAAAGGGTTGATAATTAACTCTAAGGAAAAAATTTTAGTGAACATAAAGACTACCATTTTATTTCAGCCATTTTTTAATAAAGATTAGAAAATGCAAACTATATCACAGGAAAACTGTGACTTCTCATGTATTATCAAGAAGAAGGGGATCTGTCAGGCTTTGATAACACAAACCAAGAAAGCACTTGAAGAAGCTGGAGAATCACTCAGTGGTTAAAAGCTCTTGCTGTGCTTGCGGAGGACCCAGATTCAATTCCTAGCACCACATGCCAGCTCATAACTGTCTGTAACTACAGTCCCAGGGGATCTGATGCTCTCTCTTCTGGCCTCCAAGAATACTGAGCAGCTACATTTATATGCAGGTAAAACTAATTTACATAAATAAACTTTCTGTTCTTTTCTTTTTTCTTTTCTTTTCTTTCTTTCTTTCTTTCTTTCTTTCTTTTTTTTTTTAATGAGAAAGCATTTTAATTAGTAGATTACACAGAAAGGGCCTGGGGATCAAGAAATCTGGTTGTCAGCCATAATGCACAGAACTATGGTTAAGGAGGGTGTCATCTATTTGTGTGACTTGGATTCTTCATCCCAGAATTTCTATCTAGAATATTATATTCTATCTACAATATAACAAGCTATCCCTTTCAAGAGCTGACATTCAGGGTCAGCTGGTAAGGACACTTGCCGCCAAACCAGAGTTCAATTCCCAGAATTCACATGTGGAAAAAGAGAAGTAGCCTCCACTGCTCTCCTCTGGCTTTCTCACATGCGCATGACATGTGCCCCCACCCTCACTGAGGAAATGTAAAAAGAAAAAAAAAGGCATCCAATGAGAGTAAAAACTCTGTCATGACTGTTATATTCACTGTTCTATTGCTGTGAAGAGACACCATGACTAAGGCAACTCTTTTTTTTTTTTAAGCATCTAATTGGGGCTTGCTTACAGTTCAGAGGTTTAGTCTGTTATCATCAATGGCAGAGAGCATGATAAGCACAAAGGTATAGTGCTGGAGAAGTAGCTGAGATTTCTATGTCCTGATCCATAGGCAGACATGAAGAGAGAAAGACACAGAAAGACTGCCTCAAAGTCCACCCCTAGTGACACACCTCCTCCAACAAGGCCACACCTTCTAATCCTTCTAATCTCATCAAAGAGTTCCGATCCCTGGTGACCAAGCATTCAAATACATGAGCCTATGGGATCACTCTTCATCAAACCATCACAGTAAGTGATACTGAACATGAATGTAACTAGAAAAGTTAGACAAAGAAGCAAACACTTGGATTTGGATTTCTTGACTCCGGGAAGTCTTTGTAGGGGTAGCACTGTAGGGTTCTAAATGTGCCTGGATGCATAGCTCTGTGGTTCCTCTCAAGTTGTCTAACATCTGTACATCCTAGCTACCTCACCTGAAGGATGCAGGCAATGAAATTTCACAAAACCCTTGAAAAGGTCAAAGCTCTTAGACAAATGCTTGGCCTGGAAGCTTTAAGTAACTTCTCACTGTTGTAAAACCTTAATTTACTCTAAAATTTACTGCCATTAAGTTTCTGGTTGATCATACGCACTTGTTTTTCATAAATAAATTTATTATTATTATATGATAATTTTTATGCTTAACATTCTTTGGTTTTCATTTACTTTATTTTAGAATTATTTTTATTATTTATTTACCATTTGTCATTATTATTTTTGTTTTAGTTTTATTTTCAGAGAGTAATACAGGTTTGACTAGAGAAGTGATATAGACTTCCATTTGCCATATTTAAAAAAAAAGCAACTCCATGTAAAGAAAATTACTAGAAAAATAGTTTTACAGAAGATACTCTACCATATTCAGATTTGAGGAAGCTACTACAAAAGGTTACATTTTGGACATTCTGAACTAGCTGCTTCCTAAACCTGATTTCTCTGCTAGCATCTTGTGACTTCATAGTTCTACTTACTACTATTTTTGAAAGATTTTTTTTTCCTTATTGTCCTATGATCTCTAATTACCTGAAAAGTGGAGGAAAAGTTAAAAGAAAAAAGTAAGAACCATTATTTTGCTAAATTCTAAAGTAGAACTCTCAAAGCTTTAGCTACATAGAAATTATGCACATATCTTAACATGTACATTCTGGCTCAGTAGGCCTGCAAGAATTTGCATTTCTAACAAGCTCTCTGGTGATGCTGATTTGCTGGTCTGGGGACCATACATGGGTTAACAGAGGCTAAAGACAGTATATACAAGAGAGATGTCCAGGAGCTTGGTGATGTGCCAAGACAATGTTAAACAGTTACAACAGTTCCTGGGCTTCATGGTTAATTATAGCTCTATTTTATGGAAAGCAGAAGACTTCATTTTGTTAGACATAGGGAAAAAATGTTACCTAAATTTCATGTGGTATGTAGAAAAAAAAGATATTTCTATCTACTTGAAAATTCTGAGACAGTCAGCTGAAGAATGCAGAAGTAAAAAACAAAAACAAACAAAACAAAACAAAACAAAACAAAAAACCTAGTTATATTGTAATCAATAGAAAAAACACATTTCCTATTAACCTGCAGTAAGAAAATCTAACACATATATGGGGGAGGGAGAGGTTCATTCACAATAGCAAATGAAAAATACAAAGCACTTAAGGCTCTTCTTAGCCAAAAAAAAAAAATAGGCACTATGTGGATAAAATTGCAAAATTAGAATTAATAAAAACATTACATGCTAAAAGCATAAAGGTGGAGGTGGGCATGGTGGCATAGCAGAATTACCAGGGCTAACTAGGAGCATGTCAGTTGAGGCTAGCCTTGGTCAGTAAGCAAGAACCTGTCCTGAAATGCAGAAGGTTACTGGAGGCTAAAGGTAGAGCTCGGGCTTAGAGCACTTGCAAATAACAAGAAGGAGACAAAGAGGAGGAAGAAGAGAAAGGAAGAGGAGGGGGGTCTTTGCCTTATACCATCAGAAAAATTAGCTCAGAATAGACCAATGTCTTAAGCATACCATTTTTTTAAAAAAAAACTTTATTTATTTATTTATTTGCCTTGGTGTTTGCCTGGAACTGGAACTACAGACAGTTGTTAGCTGCCATGTGGGTGCTGGGAATCGAACCCGGGTCCTCTGGAAGAGCAGATGGTGCTCTTAACCGCTGAGCCATCTCTCCAGCCCCTTAAGCATACCATTTTAAGAAAAGCTAGTTGAATAAAATACAGCGGGAAAGTCTTTATGTATTTCATGTATTTCTGCACTGGCTACTTCCTTCAGTACTATAACAAAACACTGTCAGGATAGTTTAAAAAGAGAAAGACTTTATTTGGCTCATGGTTGTAGTATTAAGTTTCTGGTCCAGACTTTCAGGTCTAGCCTCAAGGTAGAGTTGCCACAGTCCCACAGAAATACACAGAGGCTTACATTAATTTTATGCTGATTGACCCAGGCATATTGCTAGCTAACTCCTTCATATTAACCCATGATTCTTACCTTGTTCAGTCATGCAGCTTGGTACCTTTTTTCAGCAGCTTTTCATCTTCTTTCCTCTGCATCTCCTGGCATCTCTGTGAGGTCTCTGCTCTGCTCCGAGATGTTCTCAGAGTTCCTTAGTCTAGTAGCCTCACCCATACTTCCTGTCTGCCTTCAACCAATCAGCATCTTTACTAAACTAGTAGGTGGGACAATGATTTACAATGTAACAACATAATCCCACTACACATGGTTCCAGAAGTTTCAGTCCTTGGTCACTTGGCCCCATGTACTTAGGCAGAACAGAAAGTGAACGGGTCCTGTGACAGAAACCTATTCACACAGTGGCAGACAGATGTAGTCAGAAGTTTCCCTGTCCAGCCCAGCTGGTTCCGAAGTCATTTAGTCCCAAACAAACATACAGAGAGTTATAGTAATTACAAGCTGATTGGTCTATGGCTCCGGTTTATTACTCGCTAACTCTTATGCTTTAAGTTAGCCCATATTTCTATTTATGTTTAATCACATGGCTTGGTACCTTTTCTCAGAGCAGCATTCTCATCCCACTTCTTCTGTATCTTGTTGTCATCTGCTGCTCTGTTTGTTCTTCCTATTAGTTTTTTTGCATGTGGGGAGAGACACACACACTCATTACCAAGTGCCACATGAGAGTTTACTTTAGGGAGTTTTGGTACCCAGAGAAGGGCAGGAGAGAGAAAGACAGAAGGGGAGGGGGAGAGAAAGAGAGAAGAGATCAGCTGCTACGTTGTTTCTTTTTAAGAGAGCAGGTGGGCACAGATCTACATAGCTAAGCCTGGGGACATGCCCTTTGTTTGACATGCTCTGCTGATGCTATGTTGGGCTGGAGGGTGTGCCCCCTTGCACAGGCACTCTAAGGCTGCCACCAGGAGTTCTTATATCTCACCTGGCATCACGCATGCCAGGAACACACTTACACTTCCCAGAATTCTTAGTCTGGTTGCCCTGCCTCTACTTCCTGTCTAGCTACTTGACCAATCAGCGTTTTATTAAACCAATATTTGTAATAACAAATATTTCCAATATACAAGAGCGTAATCTCACAGCAGATAGGAAGCAGTGAGAGGAGCTAAGAGGGATGTCAGGGCCAGGGCATCATGAAGGACTTGCCCACAGTAACCTACCAACTTCCTTCAGTTAGGCCCTACTTCAAAACATATCAAAATATGGGGGCCAAATATCCAGCTTGTGAGCCTATGGGAACACTGTATGTTCAAATGATAACAAACACTCTAAAAACGCAAGCAATAAAAGAGACAATGCAAAATGTTTTTCTTCATCAAAATTCAAAATTTTTATGCATCAAATGAATCAATAGAGAATTAAGGGCAATGATGAAATATAAAAATAGCTACAAGTAATGTGACTGGTAAGGGCTTGGTATCCATACTATATAAACATATACTACAGTTCAACAACAAATAAATAGATAAATTTGATTTAAAAAATGGGTAAGTTAGTTGAATAGACATTTCGTTAGTAAGGTATACTACAAATAGCCCTTAAACATAGGAAAAGATGCTCTATCCCATAGCTTTCCAACCTTCCTAATGCTGTGACCCTTTAGTACAATTCCTCCTGTTGTGATGACCCCCAACCATGAAATTATTTTGTTGTAACTTCATAACTATAATTTTGCTACTGCACGAATCATATTGTAAATATCTTATATGAGACTCTCAAGGGGTTGTGACCTACAGGTTAAGAACCATGTCTTCCACTTAAATGCACATTAAAATTATATCCAACAGGATGGCTAGTATTTTAAAATGTGGAAAATAAATGGTGACCAGGATGCTGGGTTACTTGAACTCCACATAATGTGGGTGAGAATGTGAAATGATGCAGAGGCAATAAAAATCAGTGTGGCAGGTCCTTAAAAACTAAACATAAACTTACTATATGACTCAGCAAAGCAGTATGTAAGCAAACGCGTTTATACACCCATGTTCATGACACATTACTCACAAAAGCCAGCATATGCTTGTAATCTAAGTATCCAGCAATGAATGAGTGGGTGAAATAGTGATATGTGTATATATACTTCCATACTTACACACTCATACATATTACATTCAGCCTCCAAAAGGAAAACAATCCTACCATTGGCTACAACATGGTTGATGCCTGAAAACACTGTGCTAAGCAAAAGATACCAGTCACAAAGTACTTGCAGAAAATACTGTTTTAACTTTACTCATGAAATAAATACCCAGAACAGGCAAATGAATGGAGACATACAGAGTTGCCACAGACTATAGGGAGTAAGAAAGAATAATTATTGTTTCATTAGCACAGATAGTGAAAAGTTTTGGAGATAAATAATGCTATTGATTATCAAGAGTGATGTGTCGGTAACTATACCCCTGAATTTCACACCTGGAAATAGTTTAAATTATCCATATTGTTACATATATCTTTAGCCACACAATAAAAAATTTATGAGCCTATGAGACATATACAAAGATCTGAATAAATGGATAGACATGTGCAGAGGATATAATACTATTTTACGCTGCCAAAGGAGAGATAGAAGCAAAATAAATCAGCAAAGAAACTCAATATGATAGTGCACTTTTGTCTTCATTTTAACAGAGCTAATAGGTCACTATAATACACAAAGATTGGGTTGGAAACAAATTCACAAGAAGTCTTTTTACAATAATAGAAGCATGGAATGTCTTAAATCTCCAAATATGGGATTGGTTTGCTTCAGTAAAATATGTCATCTTGAAACAGAATTGAGTGCATTCATTGGATATGGTATTTACATCTTTAATCCCGGCACTAAGGAAGAAGAGGCAGGAGGTTCTCTGTGAATTCAAGGCCAGCCTGGTCTACAAAGCAAGTTCTAGGACAGCCAGGGCTGTTACATAGAGAAAAACCCTGTCTCAGAAACAAATAAACAAAAATGATATTTAAAAGACATTTAAATGAACCAGAAATGTAATGTAATGTAATGTAATGAGTAAAAACACAGGTTACAAAATAGTACAAGTCATCATGTGATGAATGAAAACATAGGTTATAAAACAATACAATGTATGTACATATGACAATGCTGACCTTGTACACCAAATTATTAGTGAGTACATAAAGAAAAACTATAGATTATTCTTGTGTGTGTGTATATGTACAAGATCCCCAGAAACATGTTGAGAAATGGTGATTTATTATTATACCATAGGCGGTGTTCACTTTAGAAATGAAGAAATGTGAAGACAGTGAAAAATTTCAGACACAGTCTCTTCTAATGTGCCCTTTTTAGATTCAGAAGGCCACAGACTGTCAAGTAAACTGACAGAAGCCACTCTATTACATAAGACACACGGTCTCTAGGAGGGCAAGGACTCCTGTTAGCAGTAGTTTAAACACACAGGGGTTTATTCACTTAAGAAAATGCCGGCAGTTCGATAGCTCAAGTCCGAATTGTTCGCAAGGTCCAAGGAACAGGTTTCTATCTTTGTCACCTTGCACCCTCAGCATTAGGCATCAATTCGTGATTCAACAAAACTGCTGGAGATCCAGCTGTGATGCTTGCTTTCCAGAGAGACAAAACAGAGGAGAAACCTGTGCATAGCCTGTCTGCTTGCCTGCTCTTAACCAGAAAGCTGCCACATAATATGCAAACGTGCAGAGGAAGCTTAAAAAAAAAAAAAAAAAAAACCTTTAATGCTAAACACTGGGAGTCAGTTTCTGAGATGGAAGGCAATGAAAATATTGTAGAAAGCAGCTTTCTACCTCTTGGAGTGCTTCTCCCTAGAACAGTATTAGTAGACTGAGCACTTACTTTCCTGAGGGAAGAAGTCCACCGGGATGATTACTCATTCTAATCATGGCGAGGGGAAATTACAGTGCTGAAGAAAGAGTTTATTTTTAAATTCTGTTTGCTGGAATTTTCCATTAGAATATATTTGATCAACATCACAATAAAAAATAAGCAAATAACAAGACAATTATATATTCTAAAATGTAAGCCACTCCTGTTTCCATAAATATCCAGTATAAGCCTCTAGGGTTACTGCTGATAACTCAGGTTTTACAAGATTATGTTCTTAAGATGTCTGCACTGAGACCTGGGGAGACTGCTCAGTCAGTAAAGTGCTGCTATGAGAACACGAGGATCTGAGCTTGACTCTCCAGGGCCCACATACAAGGACAGTGCTCATCTCTACTGCCAGCACCTAGAAGTGGAGACAGGAGGAGATTGGGGCTTCCTGGTCAACTAAACTAACAAAATAGCTGCGCTCCGTGTTCAGTGAGAGATACTGTCTCAAAATTAAGATGAAGAATGATTAAAAAAAAAAAGACAACTAACCTACATCTAGCTTCCATGTGTTCGCATACATGAGGATGGATACACACATGAGACAGACAATACAGGGAAAGCATCAGGAATGCTGTGTAATGCTATGTTGTATATTTTCATGTTACTTAAAATATACTTCCTTACATGTCCATATACTCTCCATTCCTGCCATTTCAAAGCTGAAATATTTAATCAATCTAGCAATTGTGCTCATAGCAATTACATAATTATGTAATACCAATTATGGTATTTCCAGGCCAGTTGGTGTTTCTGCTGCTGTGAAAACATACAGACCAGCTACAAATACCTTGGTGCAAAGAAGTTCCTCCAAACAGGTCCTTGGAAATTTTCAAACAAGGAATTATTAAGACTAGGAAAGTGGTCAATTTGATGACTCCTATGTGAGCTACATTCCTTCCAGAAAGTTCTCTAATATTCAAAACACCTATATTATTTAGTAAAATTGTTTTGACAATAGCTCTGTCATATCTATATTTATAACATACTGGTTTCTTGTTGACTTAAAAATATAAAGATATTTAAAAATTACTTGACTGAATATATTTATTTGTATAAGCTGATCATTATTAATATTTATTTACTTCTGTCCTTTAAATCCCTCAGAGTCTGATGTCAGCTCATATTTTTGTAATGTTATTACAAATTAAAAACTGCCTTCTAGATTTTCAGTAGTTTTTATCACTCCAAATTTGTAATATCATTTAAACTATGAAGTATTTCCTTTTTTCTTTTTTCTTTTTCCTTCTTTTTTTCTAGAGACAGACCACGTATAACAGACCCTCAGACTTTAGCATAACTGATGGGCATAACTAAAGTACCATTCAGGCCTTGGAACCCAGCATGTAGGAAGCAACATTTGCCAAAGTGGAAACAAAGACCCAGTACGTCAAAGCCATAGTTCTGGGGGAGTCCCTAAGTGAACTAACCTTGCCTTTGGGCTTCTGCAGTTCTGTTTCTGGCTAATGTTAAAGGTGCTTGCTAACTAAGATGTGCCTATCCAGGATGTGGATTTTGTGCTTAGAAACTTGTCCTGGAAAATGTTTGGGACTCCACTGGGGTCCCAAACACCCAGTGTGATCACCATCAGGCTAATAAAGACTTTCTATCTCTGGTGGATACTTTATAATGCAAGTGGCATTGAAAGGGTTAAAAAACAGTATTTATTAAACCACATTTTAGAAGAAGCAGAGGTGGAAATTCTTCCTGCCATCCACAGAACCCAGGGCTGGCAAAGCGGACCCTTAGAACAAAGGATGAGGAGAGAAAGCAAGGGGTTATTTCAGGACAAGACGCACCCTCTTTGGCCATGTTAGAGTCTCCAGGCAAGCATTTGCAGACAACACAGGTGGGCTAGTTTTGCATCAAAGTATCCCTGAAAAGGCATTCAAATATGAATGTCTGAAAATCACATATGAGGACACAAGTTATGGCTGTGCTGGGAGGTTGACGGGAGATGATAAAAAAAAAAAAAAAAAAAAAAAAGCCTACTTATTCCTTAGCCATGTCTTTAGAATTCTGAGCTGAGTTGCTCCACCTCCTGTGTTTTCTGTTCCATTTACAATGGCCCAGCAGATGGTGACGACTATGACAGGTTCAGTCTTTCAAGTATGCTAGGACACACTAGAACACACTTTGGGGCAGAGGTAGTATTTCTGTCTTAGCAGAGAGGGAACGCAGGCTGGAGAGATGGCTCAGCGGTTAAGAGCAGAGAGGGAATACAAACAAACAAATAAAAGCTAAGATCTGAAGACCAGGTAAATAACCACGATAATTGGCAACAGTGACACAGGCCATCAAGAACACTGGTGATGTAAGAAGTAACTTGAAGGTGGTGATGTTTCACAGGAGATGGCCTGGGGACATCTCTCTGAGGAGGGACATTTGAACTGAGACAAAGATCAGGGAAGTGCAGGTCAGAAAGAGGAAGGAAACCAAAAGCTCCCTGGGACAAGAAGAGCAGCCTAAACGGGGAACCCATCATGGACACTTTCAAAGGGCATGGTGAAGGCTTTCAATGTCATTCTCCAGGAAGCTGGAAGCCAGGCACTATTAGAAATATGATAGGGGCTGGAGAGATGGCTCAGCGGTTAAGAGCACAGTCTGCTCTTCCAGAGGACCCGGGTTCAATTCCCAGCACCCACATGGCAGCTAACAACTGTCTGTAGTTCAGTTCCAGGCAAACACCAAGGCAAATAAATAAATAAATAAAGTTTAAAAAAAAAAAGAGAAATACGATTGGGCAGAGTGGGATTTCTAACACTACTTAGCAGGGCCTGGTGGCACATGCCTTTAATCCCTGTACCCCACAGGCAGAGGCAGGCAGATCTCTATGATTTAGAGATCAGCCTGGTCTATATAGTGAGTTCCAGGCCAGTGGGAGCTACACAGTGAGACTCTTTCTCAAACAAACAGGCAAAACAATAAACAAACAAACAAACAAATAACACTGTGCTTAAACCAGGACTACTTCCTGTTTAGATCTGCTGTGTTCTACACTAGGCTGAGTCATCATATTTAATTGTGCACTTGTCTTAAATATGTATTTTAAATCAAAAAATCCATTTCCCACTAATTATTTGTCCTACCCTCCTAGTAGTTAAAGTAACATTTTCTCGGTAGCAGCGTTATTAGTTATTAGTTGCAGCTACCGTAGATTTTTTTTTAAATTTTGTTTTGTTTCCAAGGTTTTGTATACCTGGGGATTTGAGCCTAGGGCCTTGCATATGCTAGACAGACATTGGGATAAACTCCCTGCTTACCCATAGATATTGCATGACTAGTTTGTATTTAGGGCATAATAAAGTCATATTTTTTTTTTTTTGCAGACGAGTTCAACTTATCTTCCCTCTGTGTGTGCAAAAACAGGTCTTGATCTCCTATACATAACATTTGCAGTTACCAAGAAAAGCACAAGCACCTTTTCCTAAGCCCATGGTGACAAAGTATACTGAATGAACGTGTGGTCCTCCAGTGGGTTGTTTCCCTCATGAGTTAATTCATTTATCCACCTATCAACTCATTTCCTCAATCATCATCCCAGCAGAATTTGTTAGTAATCTGTTATGAAGCAGGTCCTGTGTCATCGCTGGGAACACAAAGATGAATCAGACAGTTGTCTACTCCCAAGCAGTTCCTCACATCCTGCTTTAGGAGGCAGACACTGAACAACCAATAATGATGCCACGTGATGTATTCATAATGATAACAGCAGATGCAAGGAGGAGGCACATCACTACATTTGTTTGAAGGGTTGATACAGACCCCACAAGGCCTTCTGGCTTTTGGTCTAGGCACACACACACACACACACACACACACACACACACACACACACACACACAATCACCAAGCTCAGATAGACTAGGTCTTAAAGATTTAAGGAAAATTTGCTGGTAGAAATGTATTACAGGAACACAGATCAAGTAAAGAAGAGGAAGTATCCACTCACTAAAGGACTCTGGCGAGCTCAAGCACAGCAAACACGGCTCTGGCGGGCCTTACCCTTCTCCCTCATTCCCTCTGCCTTGCTAAAAACAGGTTGTGAAGGCATGGATTTATCATTACAAAACTATTCCAGGAAAATAGCCTTTAATGCCTAAGGGCAGGGTGGGCACAGGTCTGAGTCTGGAAAGAATCTCAGCCAATAGATTCAAAACTTAGGTTCACACAGAAAGTTCGATCACCAGATTCAGGGCTTGGGTTCACACCGAAAGTGTAGCCAATGACTGCTGAACCCCATACCCATTTGGTCAATCCTAGAATGCCAAGATATGTAGCACCCCTTACATATTCTTTTCTTTAAGAACCCCCTTACCTCTGGGTTCATGGCCGAAACCCCTCTGCTGAGACCGAACAAAGGGTTTTGACCTGGGTTCGTTTGAACCTGTCTAAAGCAATAAATAGACCTTCATGTGTTTACACATGGGGTGGTCTTTGGGGGTTCCTTGACTTGAGTACAACAAGATTACATTTATGAAGCTAGCCATACAGGTCTATTCCTTTATTCGGCCACCTCCCCCTCCGGAGACTGACCACCAAGGTCCAGCTACCAAAGTATTGAAGTCCAGCAGTCAAACCCCACCTTTGAGTCAGCTAATTAATATGCCCAGTTAAAATTAACCCTGCATCCTGAAATGGGGTTTCCCGTTGTACCTTTATAAACTGTCATTTTTCCTATGTCGCACATCTGTCCCCTCCCTATCCAGAGGCAGTCCTTTGTCCCTCCCAGACAAATATGCCTTCTCCCGCTCCCTTATTCCCGGCTCTCTGTCTCTCTGGGGCAAATACATCTCCTTTGTGCTGATCATTTGGTTTTGGGGATATCTTGAGCCAACTCTGAAGTTCCCTACACTCATATTTTTTCTTTTTAGATATTTTAATACATGCACATGTTTTTTAAATAATCTAATATCCAAGAAGGTCATGAAAAATTTCTCTCTAGCCCCATGTGCTAGCATTTCTGTGCTAACCCCAGATTCAACCTTTTTTTTTCCTGTTCTGAAGAATAACTCTTTATTTTAGAATAGTTTTAGGTTTCTAGAAGATGTCTAAGACAGTAATGAGGTTTATTTATATGGCAT
Organism: Sigmodon hispidus; assembly: GCA_004025045.1. NCBI lineage: Eukaryota > Metazoa > Chordata > Mammalia > Rodentia > Cricetidae > Sigmodon > Sigmodon hispidus. The sequence goes on from PVIH01010687.1 coordinate 14,985, forward strand.
ATCCTGGCCTACCTATTAGTTACTAATAAAGTAAATGAATGGCATTAATATTTTACCAGAATTGTACCTTGTCATAATTAATGAATGTAATGGATATACCATCTGTCCAAACCTTATTTTGCCCAGCTTTGCTAGGTTCCACTTGCTGCCTTTTGTCTATTGTGGGTCTCCATAATAAATTTTGTCCCTGTGTCTCCTGAGACCTCCTTTAAGCTATGACAAGTTCACAGGCTTCCCATGCTTTTGTTCTTACTCTTTCACATTAGGAAAGTGGGGAAGACAGACTAACAACCCACTCCAAAGATGTCCACACTTTCATGTCCAGAATCTATGAGTCTATCAAAGGATACAGCAAAGAGTAAGAGTCCAGGAGGAACCGGGATGTAAATCAGCTGTCTTTATGATGGAGAGTGACTGGGATCACCCAAGGTCTCAACATGACCATAAGGGTCCTTTCAAGAGCAAAGAAGAGAGAAGAGAAGCAGAGGGAAGACTGTATGAAGACCTAACTTTGCTGGCTTGGGAACTGAGAGAGGAAACCTTCAGCCAATCAATGTGGCCAAGGAATCTGGAGAAAGGCATAGTAGACAAGAGTTCTCCCAAAGTCTCCAGAAAAGATCGTGGTCCTGTTAAGATCTAGAAGCCAGTCTGATCCACAGAACTGACAAGCATCTCATTTGTGTTCTGTGAGGCCTGTTTGTGGTAACTTTCCCAGTTAGCAAGAGAAAACTAACACAGACCTATGCTCCCTCAGCCCACACCATGCATGGTGTGACTGACAAGGAAACTATCTTTCAGAGAACTCCAAAATGTGTAGCTGTTGTGTAACAGTTTTTCCAAAATTGAAACACTAAAGATGGGTTCAGGAAGTTCCTGAATCTGATCAGATTCACTAGGCCCCTCCCTGACAAGGTAAGCAGTACAAGCTGAATGTCCTCTCAGAGCAGCAAAGCCAAATTTCAAAGAAGACTTTGAGACCAGACCAGCTGCCTGGAATAAACAGAAACTATCTGAGCTTCCCAAAAGAGGTTTAGACCAACTGAGTCATCTGGACGAAAAATTCTCCAACCTGTTGATCTACCTGCAGCCTATTCAGTGTGTTCTAGATTTCTAGCTTATGTGCACTGTCACCTATTCTGGGATGGGCTTTGGCGATGTCTTTGAGTCATTCCTGTTCCTGTAAGTAACCCCTCACCCATATTCCTGTAAATAATACCCAATAAAACTTATCAGTTCATTAAATTGGACTTTGATTATATCCATACTTTTGGTCTGTCATAGGACTCTCCATCTGGAATGAGATAGAGAATGTAATGTGTCCCCAGGAAAAGTTTTGTCATACAGTAAGCCCAGTGTTCTCTCCCAGGAAGAAACGGGCTTCTCCAGTAGATCCTCTCTGAAAGTCTCACTCATCCTAGGAATACAGAAGTGAAAGGCACCCAAAGGCCAATCTGAACCCCCACCCACTCCCCTCAGAGTCCCATGTATCTGAGGGTAGCCTTGAACTCACAACATAGCTGAGAATGCCTTTAAATACTGAGTCTCTTGCTTCTGACTGAAGAGTGCTGGGATTACAAGCATGTGTCACCACACCAGTTTTATGGGGTTTTGTGGATTGAACTCAGGGGCTGGTGCATGCTGGGCAAGCTTGCTAGCAGCTGAGCTACATCTCCAGAACCCTTCAGGCAGCTTGAGATAATCCTCCCCTATCCTCATGCTAAGCCTAACTCCCATGATGCTGTGCATGTGGTCTCCAAATCCTGCCCTTCGTCTCAACCATTGCTCAAAATAACACATCTGCCTGCTCCCCAGGGATGATTATATATCTGTCAGTGTTTTATGGCCTGGTTCCAAGCAAAGTAGCTAGACTACTCCTCATGAACTCGGCATCCCACATTCTCAGCTGCACTAGCTCACCTTGTTGATGAGCTTCTTGGATTCTCCAGACCGAACTCGCTCTCTCTTCTTAGGTTCCATTTGTCCTATAAGACATGTAGATATTCTAGATACTTATGCAAGATGCCTCTCCATCCCTTTTCTGTCTTTTGAAATATTTCACGTAGCGTCCCCTCTCCTACCCTTTTTGCACTTGCAAGTAAAAGCCTCCTTTTCTCCTTCCAGAAATTTTGGTAAGGTCTCTGAAAGAAGAAGCTACAGACCTAAGCACCCATCATCTGCCTTTGACTCGGCAAACCACTGGACCCGACAAGAGAACAGATAGATCTGCATTTTCATTCTGCCTCTTGCACACACTGTCACCAAGACTGGACAATTTACTTCACTTCTGGAACTCTCAATCTCCTCGCTGTGACACGGAGATAATGCTACCTCCTACCTCTTTGGGTGGCTGTGAAGATCAAAAATACTGTATTTATGTCTGCTGCAATGCTTGACACACAGCAGCTTCTTAATAAAACCTGGTGATTGCCATTATGCAAATGGAGAAGATTTACATAACACAAAGAGGGACACTTTGGCACAGGAGGCCAAAATATTAAAAATGGAGACACTGTACCAGACAAAGAGCTCAGAAGGGAGAGGGGTCTGGGAAGTCAGTTGGGAAGCTATCTCCATGCTCCACAAGAGATACAATGATGCCAGAGACCCATAAAGTGGCAGCATGTTATAGAAAAGATAGAACTGACTAAAAGCCAGTTAGAAAAATGGTTCATCTTCTCCTCATGCTTGGACCCCACACTCATGTCACTGGTCACAATATCTAGAGAGGAGACCCAAGCATCCCCTAGTGAACACCTCCCCGTTTGCAAACAGGTTTGGAAACACCGGCTTGTAGAAGTTAAAAGTATTATTCAGTCCTTTGATGCTCCACAGAGGAGCTAGACTAGCAAAGTTTCCAGCTTGAGTGGTTAGGTGAGGGGATTTTTATAACCTCACAAGAGTTAGAGAATAATTCTCACAACTTCAAGCAGCATTTTGTCCCAGCCTCCTTTGCATAAGGACAGAAGGTCAGATGCCTGACCAAATCAACAACAAAATTATTCTAATGAGTTCATTATCTGTCTGCACCCATTCACCTTTAGAGAGAGGCAAATTGGACCATTTCCTGTCTGGTGATCCATGGCTGTCAAGGAGATGGAAAGCAGAGCCTCGGGAGTCTTCTGGAGGCGGTAGCTACAGCCCCTAGCAGGGAGTTAAGAAAGAAGGTTACAGATCACTGTCCTGATAGGAGCCCAAAGCCAGGCTTACGGAGGCCCCAGTGGTTTTATTTGTTTAGGATTTACAGCCTGTTTACTTTCTAAAGGATCAGCTTAAGCTAAAGCAAGTGATTAGGACATCAGAACAGACACCACCAAAGGGGCCTGGAAAAATTGGTTCTCTATCACTGTCCAGTTGTAGGCTCTGAGATCTCCCAGCACACAGCAGGTTGTTCGGTTTTTTGGCTCAGAGGGGCTGTGGGGAGGAACAAGCAGGATTTTTGTTTTCCATGAAGCACATCTTAGAAAGGTTTGACTGCATGTAGCCATCCTTTCTTGTATAGTTTCTGTAGTTTCTGGAGAGGAAAGGAAGGCGAAAGCTAAATCAACAGCCCAGGCATTTAGCCTCAGCAGGTATAAAACTCAGCACTAGAAGTCAGAGAGGCCTGGGCTCTGAACCAGCAACTCACTTAGATGTTCTCATCCCTAAAAAGACAGAGCTGAACACATACATTTTCATTTCTACTCTGGCACTTGGACTCATGCACTTCTGATTAAATTAGAAAGAACTGATAGGTCTAAAACTGACTGGAATGTAGAGTGACTATGGCCTTGAAGTTTTTGCTTTCAGATGTTAATCTAATTGAGTTCAGCTATAGTATGTGTTAGAAGAGTTTGTTCATCATGGAATCTCTGACAAGCATCTGCAGTGCAAAATTTATCTTGCTGGTAAAGTAAAAACCAATTTAGAAGGACACCCTCTATTATATTCTCAGTCACATCCAAGACTGTCTTTCCTCATCTAGAGAACAGGCAATAAGGGTTCCTGCAGGCAGTGCCAGAATTCCGCTTAAAAGTGTTGACTTGCAATAATCTATTCAAAAGGCACGAAATGAACTGTCTTTGGATTCAAGATCAATTCTGAAAGATGACAGATACATATACATTTCCAAAGTAGAAAGGCCCTCGGAAACCTCAGCCAAGCCCGCTGCTACTTTCCTTGTCATTCTTTAGTCCTGACCAGAATGATAAAGAGCAGGCATCACTTCCCCATCTCATGTCATCTTTGAGGGAATTAGGGTTAAATAATCTGCTGTGTTCCTCAGCAAGAACACAAACCCAGATTTGTTTCTCCAATCTCCAACTCTTCCCTTACTCCCTAAACTGTCAGTGGGTATGTTGTGCCTCCAAAAGTCTGTTTCATCCATCAGGGAAACTGTTACTTGCTACATATGGTCTTGGTACCAATACTAGTTAGTTTTTTTTTTTTTTGTCAAAAGACACAAGTTTGGGTCATCTTAGAAGAGGGAACCTCAGCTGAAACAAGCAAACAGAAAGCTTCCATCTGGTTTGCCTCTGGGCAAATCTACCTGGAGGGCCCAGCACATTGAGAATGGTACCATTCTTGGTTTGATGGCACTGGGTTATATAAGAAAGCGGGTTGAGCGAGACATGGGCAGCAAGGGAGTAAGCAGCATCCCTCTATAGTTTCTGTTTCAGTTCCTGCCTCTGAGGTCCTACCTTCACTTTTCTTCGGATGAACTCAGCCCTTTCCTTCTCATGTTGATTTTGGCCACTGTGTTTAATCTCATTAATAGAAAGCACACTAAGGTACTACAGATCTCTTTGTTAAAATTGTTAAGACTATAGTCAAAAGATTTGGACAATAAACCCAGTGTCTGCTGCATTGTGTGAGACTTTGGAATATTTGTAAGAGTTTGAAGTGTGTTACTTTTGATTATCATTCTTCTAACAACTCAGAGAGTTGATTTGTTGTGGGTAGTGGGTGCCTAACTTGGAAATCCCTTATAGAAACACAGAAGTCCCTGGAAGGTGACTGACTTGGAGAAGGCAGACAGCAGATGAGCAAGTTGCCCCAAAAGCAAACTGCCCCAGTTCAAACCCTGTGGTCCTCCACACTGTTACAGGCCTGAAATAGGAAGCATACCATCTCTAATGAGAAGCTGGATCGTGTGTCAAATCTTGTTCTATGGATATTGATGCTGGGTCAGGGGGAAGCTAAAGCAAAAAAGAGGCTTATCTTGCATGGGGAAGCCAAATCAGATAAGACTTGGCTCCTGCAGTGAACAAATGTGCAGAAGTGGCAAAGCAGGCCAGATGCAAGGCGTTAAGTGGCCCAGTTTCTAGGCCAACTTGCAAATTCTTCTCCCAGGGACCATATTCCTTTCCCCTCTCAGATGCGCCTACATCAATGGAGGAGAGAGCTAGGACTGAAAGCATCCCTTTCCACAAGGATAGCTTTGGTCCCTTCCTGCCTTACACTCTATGAGTCCCTTCCTGGCAGGTTTTTGCAAACAAATGGTAGAAAAACCACTTTTCACACTTGATCCCATTTCCAGAGAAGGGACTTCTATTTTAGGCATTCCATTCTATTCAGAAAGAATTTATATTGGACACTGAGGTCAGCACCATGGTAGTGTTAGGGAGAAGTGCTATTATTATTATCCAAATGGGGTATTAAGACAGTACGGTGTAGTCCTATTAAATTAAGTACCAGGGGAAGAACCCTGGATTGGCAGGGCAGTGAAGGTGAAAGGCTAGAGATTGATTCATATTCTAATTCAGGATAATAGGGCACTGGGGGGTGGGGACAGGCAACCTGTTTGAGACCTTCATAACTGATTTGCAAAATGCACTGACTTGGAATTTGCCATCTCTAAGAATGCCAAAATTATACATAAAATGGCAAAGAGATGAAGAGGTAGGTAAACACAGATTTCCAAGTTCATAATTTATTTCACTTCCCCCCCCCCATGCAGTGCTGTCAATGAAATACAGGGTCTCATACACACTAGGCAAGTGCTGAACTACACTGAATTACATTATTAGCCCTGAGGTCACATTTAATTTCAAATATGACAACATCTTTCTACACAAATTTGAAACCAAGTCATTTTTTTTTAGCATAATCTTATGACCAGTGAATCATTTAAGCAGACTTTTTATTCCTTGGGAGTGTCTAGTTCATTTTGGACACAGACTAATTCTGCACAAATAGCATCCCCCCACCCATCTTATCCAGTACTACAGGAGGGGACCTGGTCCACTGGCAAAGGAAAAAGCAACCGGCCCACCTTTTCAAGCTCTCTATCACAGGCTGCTTGTCTGTCTGTGTGTGTGTGTGGTGTGTGGGTGTGACAGTTTTGTTCCTCTAGAAACTGAGTGTGCAAATAAGGAGGGCTGAACATGGCGGCAGGCCATGGCAGCATCTAGTGTTTGCCCTTGAGCCTTCAGCATTTGGCCCTGCCTTTCTCTTAACTGTTCACTGCAGGGGCCCTGCCACTTCTGCACCTCAACGGGGCTCAGAGCTCACTTTCTTTCCCAGCTTCGAACATTCCAAGGAAAGAAAAACCCCAGCTCTTGCTTTCTTGGCACAATTCTCTTTAGCACAACTCAAGCCCAGTTCTCTTTAAAAAAAAAAAAAAAAAAAAAAAAAAGTAATTTTAAAATTTTCATTTGAAATTTAGATTAAGAAATGAGTTTCCAACCTTAAACTGTAGATGTCAGAATGCAATACGATAAAGCCGAGGTGCACATGTTGAGCATGACTGGGCGGCCATATTGCTGCCCACAGCGGTCGCTTAGCACTTCCAGGGTCGTGAATCTTTTTTCCTACAAATATGTGGGAGGGGTCTTCAATTTTATTTCCTGCCAAATTATACAGTCACTAATCTGTAATCCGCACCCATGTCTTCATCAGCAGTTTGGGTGCCTAACTGTGTGCTGAACCCTCGGCTAGGTTCTAGGACAATCACAGAGATGAGGACAGAGTGAGCCACACCCTAAAGAAAATGTCACTCCAGCCATCTCCAGTACCAGACTGATATGTTCTGCGGTGACCGATGGCAATGCTGCCAGAGGAACACAGTGGATACTTTGTTTTTGTTTTTAACCAAAAATGAGGCATATTTAAAGGGAAAATTTTAACCTATTTTCCCCAATCCAAAATAGAAATGGGGCCATAATGTTAGTGCTATTATTATAATGTGCATTTCATATGCAAAGATGCTGGATGGATTAAGGGAAGGAGGCTTTTGGAATGATTCCATTCTGCCTCTCTCCCGAAAGGCTCTCTTGCTCAGTATTTGAGGTAGCATTTTCTCAAAATGTGTTTCATAGCAAACTCATCCCTCTGAATGTTAACACTGTTCTGTGGAAGGAGGCTGCAGCATTGTGGAAGCTGGAGAAAGACTGGACAGGAAAGTTAAACAGCTTTGCTCAGAACAAGGTTTCTGCATGTCTCTGTTGGCTAACAGATTCCAACAGGGCAAGGAGGCATAGGGTTAACCAAGTGGTAACTACAGAATGTGATTTGTTTTACTGAGATCTTCATGGGCCAGTCCTCTACAGGAGTAGCCATCAGGGTATTTCTGAAAATGATTATTGTTTTTTTAATGTGTGTCTTTCACACACAAACTTGCATGTGAATTTTTGTAGCACCTGACACATTAGTGTCCCAAAATAGAAACAATCCAAATGCCTATCATATAATGAATAGATACATAGCATCTGGTATAAGCATACATGGAGTATTACTCCACTCCAAAGAGGAATGTTAAGTTCTAATACAGCAATACATGACAAATGGAAAGAAACAAAACACAGAGTCACAGGTTGTATGGGGCATTGACAGGGAATGGCAGAGGGGATAGACTTATGGACATAGAAAGTACATACAGTGACAACCAGTGGGCAGGAGTTGGTTTTAGGGAGAGAGAGGGATGTGAGAATTGGCAAAAATGTTTCAAAAATTATATCTTGGTGATAACTAAGCAATTATAAATATAGTATAAACCACTAAAGTAATCTAGTATGTGAATTGTATCTTCAGGAAGCCCACCAAAATCCTCATCTTTGTAAGAGTAGTTTAAACCAGAAGGGGCTCTGCTCTGTCTCAGTGCTGTCCACTCACCCTCAGAAGGGAGTATGTTCCTTGCTGGGTCGATCTGAGAGTTACTGAGCTAATGTGACACTTTCACAATTATACCCGATCCTCTGCATTCAATAGTTGCAGCAACTGATTTCCTACTCTTCTTAATGAGCTGTTTTATCAATATCATTTTAGTATTTTGATTTTTTCATTTCACCCTTTTCTTGTTTTAATTTCTTTGTATATATGCAATATGGTCAAAACAAAAGAAGACCCCTCCTTCTTTTTTAGCATCTGTTAATCACTTAGAGATCACCACATCGTTTCCTGTCATTGTTCCAAGCTGTGTGTGCCGATTTATTTTTGTTTCTTCTTAACTATATGTCCTGTAACCTATATTATAGTTGTTGGCGAGTTGCCCGTCAATGTGTCTACAAACTCCTTGCCCACTCTTTCCTTCTGGATAGTGATGATGATTACAAATAAAATACTACAAGGAAAAAGGAGAAGATAATAAAAATTTTACCTGAAACTGCTTATCACCTGCTCCCTTTAAGGAGTGTTTATATAGCAACTGTATCAAATAAAGGCAGGGGTGTTGAACAATGGGAGGTGGGCTGGGTATCTGCAGATGACTTCTGGTGAGTGGTGCAGAGGAGCACTGAGAGCATCTCCTGTGCCTCCTGTGCTAGCGGTTCAGGGGAGCACTGAGAGCATCTCCTGTGCCAGCTGTGTTAGGCCTTAACAATGTGCATGACTCTACAGTTAAACCTTCTTAATAAATGAACATACTTCACTTTCACAAAATAAGAATATAGAAATACACATTTCAGAAAGTGTGAAAAAGAGAAGAGGCAGGACTAGTGAGATCTACTTACTAACTTTGATTTCTTCTTCTGTAAATTTGATATTCAATAAGATCGCTTTTAGAAGTCCCGTTCACCCCCATGATCTTGGGGATTTCTTATTTCTTCCATAATGTCTCTCTTTCTTTCAACCCTGTGCCTTAAAATCTGTATTTAATCTCCTTTTAATAAACTCTAAATCTGCTTTGAAAAAGACAAATGTTCTTTTAGAATTACCACTTTATGATTCTAAAATTAATTGGAAGGTTTCATTCATCATTTATTAGTTAATTCACTCGGTGAACAAGCACTGAGAATCCCCGGTACAATAAGACCTTAACAGAAGCAGTGGGGTAAGCGCTCTCAGGGCGTCATCCACAGTGGGGTACCAAAGCTTCCTGGGGAGCTGTTTTAAAGAAAAGAGAAGACCAGAAGTTGAGGAGAGAAAGGGCTTTGAGAAGAGGGAAGGGTTCATGCAAACACAAAGCCAGAACAACCAGCTTGCTCAAGGAACTCACATATCTATAAAGATTCAGAGCAGACCATACACCTGCTGTGGCTGAATCCGATCTGTTACATGCATCTAGTATTTTCCTATATCACTTACTTTTTTTCATTTACCCGGTAGACGTAACTTAGGAAAGAGAGATGTGATGGCTAGTATTGACTGTCAACTTAACAGGATCTAGGGTTGTCTAGGACACAAGCCTCGGGACACACCCACAAAAAATTATCTACATTCAGTTAGCCTCTGAGTATAAAGTGACAGGTTATCTTCATTAGGTTAATTGAGATGAGAAGATCCCATGTAGGGACATCAACCTATGGACTAGGATCCTGGACTAATGAAAAGGAGCAAGTGATCTGGTCACTAGACTTCCCTGTCTGCTTCCAGGCTGCTGAAACAATGTGGCATTAGGTACCACTGCCCTGATTCCACTGTGATGTCCTGGAACTGAGTTAAAACCGATCCTACCTACCTTAAGTTTACTTATTTGTTTGTTTATCTATCTCTCTTTTAAACATGCAAGCTATAGCTTATGGGCTGAAGGGGATGCAGTCCACCATTGTGGGGAAGGCATGACATTCACAGTTCTGTGGCATTGGGAACATGAGATGACTGACCGCTTCTTGTAGCATCTGAGTGAATCAGAAAGCCAAGAAACTAGGCTATACTATAACCCTCAAAGCCTGCCTTCTTGCAAGACACCTCCTAAACTATACCCTTCCAAACAGTACCACCAGCTAGAGACCAAGTGTTACAACATATGCACCTGTAGAGGATATTTTGTAACATAACATTTCCTTCATGTGTCATGCTAAGGAGTTGGGATGCCCACAAGCAAACAAACAAACAAATGGACACCAGACAATAAAGGTGGTTTTTTTTAAGACTTATGATTATTTTTAATATTGTATGTGCATATGTATATGCACTTGCATGTCCGTGTGTGTGTGTGTGTGTGTGTGTGTGTGTGTGTGTGTGTGTGTGTGTTACAAGTGAATGTTGGTGCCTGTGTCCCTGGAGTTGGAGCTACAAGGAAGTGGTGAGAAGTAAGGAGGATAAAGTCATGGATGTAGAGAGGAAATAATCCCGAGGAGGAACTGTTTGAGCAACGACAAGAAGCACTGGAGGGTGTGAACAGAAACGCAGCCTGGAGCCCCGATGTGGGGGGTGGGGGTGGAGGAAAGAGCAAAATATGAACTCCCTCCAAGTCATCACTCTTCCAAACCATCCTCCAGAGGTATTTAACTGGGTACACTGCCAGACTTCCTGCCAGGCCTGTGTGAGAAAAACTACATCCCTTTTCCTTAGACCGTGTGGCTAGGATCAGCCATCTTCTCTGCTACCCAAGTCCTGCCCTTGATTTTAAATCTTGGATGACTAGCCTGCCCCATTGGATTACCTAAAACAGCTAACTATCTGTATACAGCAGTCTTGGTTCGGCAGGAATGCAGTCCTAAGCAGGTTTGGAAGTGCTGTGAAGGAACCATCTCATTCTCCTTTCGATTTGCTTCAAAAGGGTAGAGTAGCTTTGAAAACCAAAGGCCTAGTGGAGGGGTCCCTGTCTCCCTAGGGTCCTCTCTAGCAGTGGGAGACCCTGCTCTTCACTCAGATGGAGGGGCATCCTGGGACTGCCCTGTTCCAATGAGCATCCTGCTAAATAGACACCCACCATCCTCCAGCCTGGAAAGGAGCCAGGCTAAATCTAAGGAGAGAGATACCACGGGCTAAGAAAATAAGAATGAAGAATCGGATTTGCAGGTGAAATAATAACATTTCAAAGATGCTCGAAATGCATTGTTGTTCCCACTTAGGTAAATGTTCAGGGATCTTCTGTCTGAGACAGTTCTGACCTCATACTGAATAACAGCTCAAAAAGTGAGTGTGTTCCTTTGCCTCTGCCCACGAGATTACTCTGCTGATGTTTGGTTTTGTTTTCTAGCCCCTGTCCTTCCGGTTCTCCAGAGATCTGAGCACACAGATGAGCAAAAAAAAAGGGAAATAGGCTCATACCTTCTGGCATAGACCCAATTTTCCAATCTTCAAAATTCTCAGCCAGTTTCCCCTCTCCTCATCGCGCATTGTGTGACTTGAAAGACTCAGTGGAAACAGCTATGGGAACACAAAGAATGAAAGAAGGCACAGCACGGGTGAGCAGAGAGGAAGTCTTCTTAATAGATTTCAAAAGAACGGAACCCGAGCCATCCTGACTCTTAAAAGATTTACCAGAAATGTAGGCAGAATTCCAACACAATGATGCTGAGAAAGATGAAAACCCTGGGCACTGCAAACAGGAAGGGGCATATTCAACCTGTACCAATAATGGGGCACATGGACGGCTTCATGCTAACAAGATCTAGCCAGCATCACCAGAGTTGCCCTTTTAACTTTGCTGGTTGGAGCAAATATGGTCTCATGCTTGCAGAGGTCATGTGTATCATTTCTACAATACTGTTGAGCTGGGGCTCTTTCATATTTCTGATGTATGTAGTCAATATATAAGTTTTAATAAATGTTAATGTACTGAAATATGTGGCAGTCCCAAACACCCATTCACCATTCAGCTTTACTGGGCTTTTTTTTTTTCTTCCTTTAAAAAAAAGAAAGAAAACTCTGGGAGAAAATAGGCAGATATAAAGGTTTTGTTGTTCTTTTCTGCTCTTTTTTTTCCTTTAATATAATCAGGGGAGAAATATGTTCAGGATGGAGACTAGGCCATCCTTTCTGTGGAGGACCTGTCAGAACTGGATAAACAGAAGCCCAGAAGAGACAGGGAATGATGGGAGATGAGCTGGAGATCAGGAGGAGGCTGGCAGGGAACCAGGGGCTGGGGCATCCCCAGCATCCTCCACCCCCATTCTGTTCAGAGACTTTAACTTTATTTATTTATTTATTTGCCTTGGTGTTTGCCTGGAATTGGAACTACAGACAGTTGTGATCTGCCATGTGGGTGCTGGGAATTGAACCCGGGTCCTCTGGAAGAGCAGACGGTGCTCTTAACCGCTGAGCCATCTCTCCAGCCCCCTGTTCAGAGACTTTAATAGCAAGAAAGATGCTGTGGAGGTGGGAAGGAAAGAAGAGGGAGGGAGGAGAGAAAGGGAGGGGGGGAAGAGAGAGTGAGGGAGAGGAAGGAGGGGAGAGAAAGGAGGGGGGAGGAGGGGGGAATAAAGGGAGAAGAGGAGAGAGGAAAAAAGACTGGAGAAGGAAGAGACACAGTTGGGGGCCCTTTTCAGTGAGCAGGTTTCCAGCACTAGTAAAAGGCTAGAACACTGGAGGTGTGGAAAGGAGAGGTCTCTTTTGCTTGGACATCTGTGGGTCACCCACACACACACTGGTTCTAGCACAGGAATCTTTGTGTGCTCTTGGCTTTGGCAACCATACTGCAGCCATGAGGGGGGAGTTTGGAAATGAACAGCCATGGGGGTAAAAGGAGAGACATGTCTTGATGATCCCACTTAGATAAACAAATGCCAGCACCGACCTCTGCTTAGACTTCTTATTTAAAAAGAGCGATATGTCCAGTTCATTTCATAACACAAGTAGTCTCTTAGTGTTTGGGCTTTTTTTTTTTTTAACTTGTCAATGGGGCAAAAACTCACCCCCACTGTACATGCTTCCATGATTATGTCCTCAGTTATATTTGCAGGACAATTGCTGAGTCAAACCTGTTACTATGAGACTGGAATGTGATACGAATTTATAATCTTTCTACAGGAGTCTATGAAACAGCCCTCCACATAAACACACACAGAGTTGGAGCATAGCTGGTGTTTTGCTAATTTGATAAGTTAAAAAATATTTGTCTTTCATATTTTAATTTGATGTTCATGTTACTGCTGAGATAAAATGCTTTTTATTTGTTCATGAATATTTATTTGTGTTTTCATTTTGAGGCATGCTTATACCAGCCCTTCTTCAGGACCAAAGATTTTTTTTTTAACTTTACTTTTATTTATTCTTTGTGTCTTTCACATCATTCATCTCAATCCCTTTCATTTTCTGTCTCTTTGGATCTGCCCTCTGCCCTGGCAGTGCCTTCTCCCCTCCCCCGCCAAATAAAATAAAACATAATTTTAAAGGAAAAAAAAGGTGAAAAATCTTATCATGGAATCTGTACTGTGACATAGTCATTCACACAGTAAACCCTTTTCTCTGTACATCTTTATGTGCAACTGTCCATTGCAAAGAGTCGTTGATCTGATTTGAGGCCTCTGGGTTTTGCTGCGCTATCAATGCTGGGCCCTCACTGGGGCTCCTATTGGATATCTTGTTGTTGCCCTTGTCATGGACACCTTGCAGCTTTAGGTCTGCAGATCTGGTCCCTTCATATGCTCCAGCAGATTGCAGATGGAGTAGATGTTGGGGTGAACCAGCTCATAAACCTGGTTCTGGGCCTGGGTTGCTGCAGGGTTGGTCAGGCCTCCAGCTCTCCCTTGTCTTTATCACCAGGGTGAGCTCTCCTGCATTGCCCTGGCTAGTTCACCCCCTGCAGCAATGAGCAAGGGACGGGGCCAGTTCTGCTTTCACATCCTCAGTGTTGGCTCTCCCATAACTACACTTTCAGAGCCAGCTCTACTGTGTTGCCCAGGCAAAGTATAGGGGCCACTCTCCCAAATGCTACAGCATATGAGGGGCCGTGACAACTCTCTGGCTATTATGACCTCAGGACCAGCTCTCCCAGCCAGCTGCTATAGGCAACAAGACAGTATATATATATATATATTGCCTTAAGTAACTATGATTTAAATATTCAAGAGTGCTTGGTAAGAGTACCCTGGAAGTACCATGGGGTAACTTTATATACTTTGCCTCCACCTCTTCATGGTCCCTGACCAAACTACTCACCAAACCCTAGAATAACCATTTACCACTTCATCTTAAAACACTCTTGCCTTCCTAGATGGTGTCTCCTCATTTCCTTTTTGACTATCTTCCTGCTCCTTCTTAGACTCCCCGTCTTCCTGACTTCACGTCCCAGGGCAGGAGCCCCTCCTTTGGTGATCTCATTCGCCGACCCATGACTCAATCATCAGATAGATACCATATGTATACCTCCAAATCCCTGGGCTTGAAACACAGATGTTCAATGACAGTAACATCTCTTCTTGGATTATCTCAGGAATCTTCTAAACAGGGACCAAAATGGATGGCTCTTCTTGCTTTTCCCTCAGATTTGTTAGAAAATATTATTACTATTTTCAAAGCTTAAGTTAGCAATCTGAAGATCACTGGGTTTCTTTTTTACCTTGCCTTCCTGCACATAATCGGATCATATTGTTTATATGTCCAACACACATCTTGACCCCTGCATTCCTCTACAAACTCAATGCCAAGTCAGTGTCCGAGTCAATGGCATCTAGCTCAACCCAGCATCAGTTTAATTTATATCCCTGTATCACTTTGATCCTTTGTCTGTATGTATGTGTGTCTGTGCTGTGTGCACAAGTATGCTCATGTATGTATACATATGTGTGCAGGTACATCTGCACCTGTCTCTAGGTCAGAGGTTAGTATTGGAGATCTTCCTCAGTCACCTTTCACCTTACTTTTTGAGACAGAGTCTCTTGTCTATCCTTGAGCTCATCTACTTGGTTAGACTGACTAGCAGGCTCACTCCAGGGATTTATGGATATCTGCCTCTCCAACACTAGGATTACTAGCACAAGACCACACCTAGGTCTTCACATGGGAGCTGGGGATCTGAACCGAGGTCCTTATGCTTGCACAGAATGACTGAGTACTTTCTGACTGAGCTGTCTCTCCAGACCCTAGACCTTCTAATGGAAAATTTGATGGTGGTATTCACCTGTTTGAACTCTCCATTGGTTTCCCATAATGTGTAAACTGAACTCCAAGCTAGCGTTTATGATCAAGACAGGTTTGTATGCTCTCACTGAGTCCTCTTCAGCCTTATGTATCTTCTCTCTCTCTCTCCACACTGGCCTCTCTTCTTGTTTTGTGTCACTTTGTAATATTACTCCAGGGCCTTTGTAAGTGCTTTTTCCTCCTGATGAAAAAGAGTGTTTTAAGATGAAGTGGTAAATGGTTATTCTAGGGTTTGGTGAGTGGTTTGGTCAGGGACCATGAAGAGGTGGAGGCAAAGTATATAAAGTAACCCCATGGTACTTCCAGGATACTCTTCCCAAGCACTCTTGAATATTGAAATCATGGTTACTTAAGGCAATGTATACACACACATATATACTGTCTTGTTGCCTATAGCAGCTGGCTGGGAGAGCTGGTCCTGAGGTCATAATAGCCAGAGAGTTGTCACGGCTCCTAATGTGCTGTAGCATTTGGGAGAGTGGCCCCTATACTTTGCCTGGGCAACACAGTAGAGCTGGCTCTGAAAGTGTAGTTATGGGAGAGCCATAACTACACTTGCTATGGCTTACTTGTTCTCTTACTGTAACTTCATTGTTCCTTTCATGGCACTTGCAGTCACATGTAGCTACACACATATCTCTTTCTTACCCATTATACCATACCATCATGCTCAAAGACTTGGGAGAATGGCCCTTAATTCATCAGCTGATCCACAGTACCTAGCACAGCACTTCCCATCTGACTGGCTAGGAAGAAATATTTGTTGAATAATTGATAAATATTTTCCCCTGTTTAGTTTTTTCCTGCATTTTTAATTTTTCTTGATTTTAAATGACTGTGTGCATGCACTGCATTTTTAGTGTTAAGTGTGTTAGTTAGTGCTCTGTCTTTTGCTGGGTTTTTTTTGTGATACTTTTGGCCCACACATGTTTTAGCATTTATATTTTCAAATCTATCCTTTTAAAATAAACTGAGATACCAAGCTTATGGTGGACTTACCCAATGAGGTCATAAATATTCAAACTCACTTTCTTCCATTTTATACTTTAATGTTTCATTTATTTACATTTCGATCTTAAATTCATGTTGGATTTGTTCTATGGCCTGTGTTAAGACTTAGTTTATCCCAATAATTCTTAGTTAATACTCTTTTCATTAATGGCATATTTTAAATACCAAGTTAAACTTACTATATGTTTGTATCTGGGAATATTCTAGTAATCTGAAGATGTTCCCTTGAGGTGTCTATTTATTCCTGAGTTAGTGTCATTCTGTGTCATTATCTGATAAGGCTGATATCCACTGTACACAAGGGTTTCAGCCCTTCCCTCTTGCCATTCATGGTTCTTTTCCTTCTAGATACACTTAAAAGAGAAAAAGGCCCCAGTAGATTTTGAATTGAAATTGCATTTGATTTATATAGTTTAATTTGAGGAAATTGAAATCTTAACATTATTAAGTCTTGTCTCCCAGGAATATGGTCTATCTTTCCATTTAATTCTTTTTAAATTTATGATTCTCGGTAAAAATGTCTGGTTTTTATAAACACATCCTCTTTTCTTTCAGGTGAACACAGGAGATAACTGATTTACCAAGTGCTGTGGTATTCACACCTGCTGGCTAGGAGCAGTGTGCTGTGTGCCCATATTTAGCTCCACCGTGGCAGGTTGTATCTATAGGAACATGCTCAACCTGCTGTCAGGGCCAGGTGGAAATCTGGAGTAATATCTTCAATGGTAGTGATATTGAGTGAGTGAGATGGTTAATTTTGTGTGCTCAGTTTATGGGGTATTTCTAAGTGTGCCTGTGAGGTTGTTTCCAGGTGAGACCATCACCCATATCAGTGGAAAGAATAAAGCATCTTTCTGACCTCATGTGGGTGAACACCAGCTAATCACTTGGGTCCCTGACTAGAGCAAAGATAGGAGGAAGAAGGAGATGTTCACCCTTTCTTCTTATCTGTGTATTCAGGTCATCAGCTCTCAGGTCTTCTCCAGGATTACATCCTCAGTCCTAAATCTCAAGGTTGTAGAGAGTAGATGAGCAATTCCTCAGGTCCATGCTGTACATGCCATCTCCTTATAGTAAACTGGGTGGTGTGTGCGCATGTGCACTGTTCCAGTTCCACCGAGAACCCTGGCTAAAAGAGTGTGTAAACATCTGGTTTCATCCCCTTCTGTTGGAATGACTCTGACATCTACACACGGGGCTCCCAGTAGAGTGGTGCTATATTTAATCCCAGGAAGACAACTTGATGCAGCCTCTGCTTACTTCTTTCCCGTTCCCATTTCCCGTCCTCACTCTTAGACTGGGGTACCTGGAACTACTACTCTTCCATAAACATCCTTAACACTTATCTTTGTCTCATGGTCAGCTTTTAAGGAAACCTAAACCAAGCCATGACCCTTTCTTGTGACTAGTGGATATTATGAATACTGCCTTAAGAACAGTGTTTTCTAATTAGATACATAAGAAATCTATTTTGTTATATCCATAGGCAGATTATGCCCATTTAAGAACATATTCAAACACGATTTTTGACAAACTATAATTATAATTCTGAAACTGTCTTACATATCTCCTTTCAGTGTGGTGCTATACTTTATAGTTAATAAATTTATTCTGGAATATCAGAGGACAGATTCACCCATAGCCAAGCCTTGAAGGTCAGGGGGTGGTGACCATGCCTTTAATCCTATCACTTGGGAGACATAGCTCCATCTGGATCTCTGTAAATTCAAGGCCTACCAGCCAGCCAGTGGTAGCACATGCCATTAGTCCCAGCACTTGTGAGGATCTCTGTCAGTTCGAAGCCAGCATGGTCTACAAAGCAAGTTCCAAAACAGCCAAGACTGTTACACAGAAAACCCTGTCTCAGAAAAACAAAAAACCAAAACAAAATAAAAAAAGGCTGGAGAGATGGCCTCTGATATTCCAGACTGTTTTTTTTTTTAATTTTTTAATTATTTATTTTTATTTTATGTGAGTTGGTGTTTTGCCTGCATGTATAACTGTGTAAAAGTGTCAGATCTTGGAATTACAGACAGTTCTTAGCTGCTATATGGATGCTGGGAATTGAACTCAGGTCCTCTAGAAAGACAGTCAGTGCTCTTAACTGCTGAGCCATCTCTCCAGCCCCAGACTGGTTTTATTTAATATACAATATATCACCACATCTTAGAGGCTACAGATTACTATATATACATATGGGGGTATATAAACACAAATATAGATACAACATCTAGATTTGTGAACAGTCCTTATATATGTTGACTGTATTTCAAGACAATGTTTATAATTTTCAAGGTGCTCCTTCCCGGTCATCACCACCATGGACATGAGTCATATGCAAGCCCATCAAACTGCCGGGGGTAACTAGAGTGCTGGGCAGGACTGGTTCAAAGAAACAGTGGACGAAGGTGCTCATGGAATTTATAGACTATCAGGCACTCCATCATGAAAGGTCTGGTGTAAGACGGTGTTGACCTCTAGCTATTGGAGTCAGAAGCAGAAGCTTAGAAGTTATACTGAGCTCACTGCTAGGTCCTAGATATCCACCATGTGGCCCAGGCTATGACCCGCAACTGTTTAATGAAGTGTATGCATTGTTTAAAAACAAGTGAGCTGGAGAGACAGCTTAGCACCTAAGAGTACTATTGTTCCTGTGGAGGACCAAGGATCAATTCCTAGCCCCCACAAGACAGCTCCCAGCTACCTGTAACTCCAGTGTGAGGAGATCTGACACCCTGCTCTGACCTCTGCAGGCCCCCGTCATGCACATACACATGCATAAAGGCAAAACACTCTAACATAGAAAATAAAAAGTAAAAAGATAGTTTCCAAGGATATTCTGGTTTCATACAATTTTTATTCTGCTCATAGTTTTAGAATTTCACTTCAATATCTTTAGAAACCAGCTCCCATACTGAATCTACTCACTACTTCTAATAATATTAGAATTGACTCTTTTGGTCTTTCCAGGTAGACAATTATATTAACAGGAAATAGTGAGAACTTTGTCTCCTCATTTTTTCATACATATGGCTCCTTATTGTATTTACCACAATTTTCAGAACAATATTAAGCATTAGTAGTGAAAGAAATGTCTTTGTCTAACTTCAGATTTGAGTATAAATAGAATGCTTCTGCTTCTCTTTCTATGGGGGCGGTGGTTTAAGGGAGCACACAGAGTTTATCCCAAACAAACAAACAAAAAACTTAAAATACAAGACAGCTGAGTCTGGTATGATAGTGCACTTTCATCCCAGCAGCACTCAGGAGTCAGACACAGGCAGATCTCTGAGTTCAAGGCCAGCCTAATCTACAGAGCAAGTTTCAGGACAGCCCACAAGTCATCCACAGGCATGATGTGGCATGTGCATGCCTACACACACACACACACACACACACACACACACACACACACACACACACACACAAATAAATACAATAAAAATTTAAATCCATGTATAAAAAAGACAAAACAGGCATTTTTATAAGCACAAAGTCCATACGTGATTGACATGTCGGTGAACTGGTGATACTTGGATAAATTGGGATCCTTAAAATGGACTGTGCCTTGAAGTAGACCATTCCTTTTTGCACTTGGTGGAAATTTTGTTTTTGGTTTCATTTCTTGTTGAATATAGCTGACTCAGGCCTTGCTTTAACTAATCTGGAAAGAAATTTGGAGTAAGATACACCGAAAGAATCATCAGGTATATTGATGAGGAAATAAAACTAACATTTCTGAAGGGTAAAAAATTACATACAGGAGTTTTCGAGTATGACAGTTAATGTTTATTGATGGGATTTAGAGTCACCTGAGAGACAAGTGTCTGGCCATGCCTGTGAGTGAGAGATGATCTTGACTAGATAGTAAGGCAGGAGAGGAGGATCTACCCTAGAAGTTGGTGGCATCATTCCCTTGGCTGGGGTCCCATATAAAAAGGAAAGCTCCAGCTGAGGACAAGCATCCACCATGTTCTGCCTCTTGACTGCAGATGCAGTGTGACCGACCATCTGCCTCCTTTGCTGTCACCAGGCCTTCCCAACCAAGAGGGACTGTAATCTCAACTGAGAGACAAAATAAAGCCTCCTTCCCTTAAAGTGCTTTTATCGTGGTATTTTATCACAGAGACAGAAAAAGTAACACATACATCCCAGGATAAGTTCTGCCCTCCACATACTATCAACAGATGGTTACAAACTTGAGACTGGTGCCATCTGACTCATACCTTGGCAAAAATATCCGTTGTCTTCTTAGTATCTGGCGTGATAAGGACTCCTGGATTATACAATAAACAAGACAAAATGCTGATCAATTAAAGCAATATTCAAAATGAAATTTAGAGGGTGGTTGTTGGTCATCCTTCTGAGGTTTAGAGGTACTTATGAATTTATATCACATACCTGTGTGAAGTGTAAAATGTATTTTGGTACCGAAGGAAAATGCGTATTTACCCATTCTCTCCTTGAGCACTGCTTACTTACACAGCTCCTAATGCTGCATATAGGCAAGATACTTGCCAAAGCCATTTCCTCTCTGCCTGGGAACCCACTGTACTACTTTTCCGGCTCCCTTGCATAGAGGTACAGTCACATGACCAACAGACAATAAGCAGAATGGTGTGTGTCACATTTAGGACTGACCTAAAGGCCTGCCATGCAATTTTCTTCCTCCCTTTATTTCCCTGTTGTTTGAACGGAATGACCTCAGTGAAATCCAGGTTTAAATTCTGAGCCATGCTGTGACCAGCTTCCCTGTAACCTGAGAGAGTAGTGCATTTCTGTTATGTAAGCTCACAGAGATACGAGGATTATTTGTTACAGTAACTGGCATCTGACTAATATATTTACATCTGTATAACTGTGGTCTAATTTCTGATTTCTCAGTAAATACTACTTAGCTTACACAAGGATAATCATTTGGTTGCAGTTAGGCTGGGTATTATAGAAGTTCATTCAGTATAGACATGGCCCCCCAGAGCCCACTCTGAGACACTGAAAAGAGGGGGTTAATTGTGAGCCAGGAGCCACCACAAGAGTATCTCCTACATGAAGGAGATTACGAAGGAGGAGGCCAGGACTGACCAGGCCTCTTAAGCTAACTCTTAAGGTAGGAGAAAAGACAGTATTCCTCCATCAATCCTCCCATTTCTCAGGAGTCCTCATGCCAAAAGACCAGTTGTAAATCCTAGATAATTAACTCTCAGAGACAATTAACCCTCCCTTGAGAAAAGCAGATGAAATAAAAGGCAAAAGCTCATTCTCATTATGTTCAAGCAGGCTCTGTGTGAGGAGCTAAGACGAGCTATAGCCTGTGATCTTTTTGCTGAGGAAAAATCATGAGTGGAGAGGAAGTTCATGTTTAATAAGTAACAACAGTCCCAGAACACAGGGGTAGGTGAGCAGCTGCAGTGTCCATTTAAAAATTCTGGCTTAATATCTTAACTCTCTTTTTGAGTGAGTCCTGTTATCATAGTTGAGTTGGAGACCGGCCTTTTCATGTTCCATGTAAGCTGAAGGAATAGAATATTCTGTTCCCTCTTACTGAAGCTACAACCAGCATCCCACCAGCCTGTTGGGAAGTACCACCTCAGGACTGGAATCTTCAGTAAAAGATACAGATGAAGAGACATCTTAGGATATACAACTGGGTTTTGCTCTCCTATAGTGGTTGAAATCTAGCAGTACAGAGTCCCCTGAGAGATATCCTGAGCAGTGTCTCTTGGTATTTGTTTTTTTCTGAGTCTAGTACTTATGTCTACCCGTTGATTTCATGAGCCAATCTCCTGATAAATTCCCTTTCTTGTTACCTTAGACATAGTAAGGTTTCTTTTTTGTTTGTTTATTTGTTTTCTGAGACAGGGTTTCTCTTTGGAACAGTGCTGGCTATCCTGGAATTTGCTCTGTAGACCAGGCTGGCCTCGAACTCACAGAGATCCACCTGCCTCTGCCTCCTTTTGTTTATCTTTCCATTGAAAGCCTGATGATAGACTATTTGAATTCTTGAAAGCAGTCACCATATACATTATAAGATCTATATCTTATCCTGATGTGATTGCTACATTAGGTAAAGCTGAGGCATGATCCATTAAAAAATACAGTACTACAGAAATCTGTGACCTAACATGGTTTGAACCATGGTGGACACAGTCTAATGCCTCTGTCAGGTAAAAAGTTGTCATGTCACCCATCATTTCCTAACTAATATATCCAGTGTTATACTGACCTCACAGTGTTGTTCTGGAGGATCTTCCCGGGAGTAACAGGTTGACTTATTCATCTCTTAACTTGGAGATCTTCACAGCTAAACATATATAGGCATATTTTGTCTATGAAAAATTAAAGACATAATTTTTTATAATATTTTTTATTAGTTTTTGAAGTTCTTATTACATCATTTCTCCCCTTGTGTTTCCTTGACCTAAACCCTTCTACTCTCTCAAATTTGTGTTTTTAGAATTATTGATATATAAATATATATATGTGCATTTGTGTATGTATATATATATATAATAAATATAAGAATTTCAGTTTGTGTAACATTTCCTGTATGTGTAGTGTCTCAGGGCTGACCACTTGCTACTGGATAAGCACTGGGGGCCGGCCCTCCCATGGAAAAGATCATTTCTCCAGCTCTCAGCCTTCCTCCGTTCTTCATCGTTCTTCGTCTAGAGCTGAGGTCCCCTGAGCTTTCCCCTTCTATGTCAGCATGTTCATTTGTGTCCTTGTTCAGGTCTCACTTAGACAGCCATGTTGATGAGACTTCACGAGTGTAACCTCTCTGACATTTCTGGGAAACAATCTCACAGCAAACTTCCTGATCCTCTGGCTCTGAGAACCTTCCCATCTCTTCCGCAATGACCCATGAGCCTTGGGTGCAGGACCTGTGCTGTACCAGTTGGAACTGGACACTACATGATCTCTCTTTCTCTGCATTTTGATAGGTTGTGGTTTTCAGTAATGGTCTCCAACTATTGCAGAGAAGTTTCTGTGATGAGTAGGTGAGAACAACACTTATCTGTGGGATAAATATTTGAAATGTTGTTAGGAATTATGCTGGTTTAATAAAGTTGTTGTTTGTTTTTACTCTTTTACTTTGGTGGTCCTGGCACCCAGCTACCAAATATATGCAGGCTTTTCTTAATAATAAATGTCCAGTCTTAGCTTGGCTTGTTTCTTGCCAGCTTTTCTTTACTTAAATTATCCCATTTACTTTTTGCCTCTGGGATTTTACCTTTTTCTATTTCTGTATATGTTTTTTTTTCTTACTCCATGACTGGTTGTGTAGCTCTGTGGCTGGTCCATGATGTTCCTCTCCCTCTCTCTTGCTCTTTCTTCTTTTCCGCCCGGATTTCTCTTTCCATTTAGTTTTTCTGACCGTCAGCCCTGCCTATTTTTTTCTATTAGACCATCAAATGTTTTAGACAGGCAAAGT
This sequence comes from Sigmodon hispidus, assembly GCA_004025045.1. Classification (NCBI taxonomy): domain Eukaryota; kingdom Metazoa; phylum Chordata; class Mammalia; order Rodentia; family Cricetidae; genus Sigmodon; species Sigmodon hispidus. The sequence goes on from PVIH01010687.1 coordinate 38,650, forward strand.
AACACAGTTTCACAGAGTTAAACAAATGTATCACAAAAGAACACAACACATTCCTGCATCATTAAAACAAATGCTCCACAGCGTAAACAAATGTAACACATCTTAAAATAATATTCCACAACAAGTTCTCATCTAAGATTCATGACTTCATTAGTCTCAGGTAGCTAATTAGGTTTATACTACCAGACATGTTTTTTTTTTTCTTTTTTTTGTTTTTTGGTTTTTTTCCTTGTTGAGCTGGCTTTAAGTCCATTTAGAGCTGTTGGTTACCACCAAGCTATGTGTGCCATTATTGTACCTTGAGGATTATCATGCCATGCTGGTCATTGTTGTGGTTCATAGGTGTCGTAGCCTGGTAGGACTAATGACTGCTCCCTCTCTTGAAAGTTTGAATGACACTTTATGGTACCATAAGTGCTACTCATCACAGAGGAGGCTCTCAAATTAGACCCAGCAAGGTTCTTTATGTCCTTTATCTGAAGTGTATAGTATCTTCAGAAACAGGAACTTCCCTTCCACCTCTTGGAGGCAATCAAAGCTGTCAGCAATATCGTAAAATGTCTTGAAAATCTCTTGTACACAACCTCAACGAACAACTCAAAATAGGACTTCTCATACCTGGTGTTGGGATTTTTGTTAAATAGTCTATGGCTCTTGGAGAGGTGTGACCATGTCAGCTGTTAGCCCTATGAGAAGATTTCATTTAAACTAAACTGAATGTGTATGTATACCCAGACATTTTTATATTTAATTTTATGTAGATAGAGAAAATTTTTCTTGGACATCCTTACTCTTGTTTTACGTGCCTACCTCTTTCTTCAGTATTTATCCCTCCCCCTCCCTCATTATTGGCTCTATTTTCCCATCTGCCCTTTCAGATTGCCTGTATCCTGCTATTCCCTTCTACATTGCTCCCACTCTAGTCCCCTTTACTTCCCTGATTCCTGCAGTCCTTCAGATTATGCACTTGCATTTGAAGACTTGGAACTAAGAACCACAGATGAGAAAGAATATGGGGTGCTTGTCTTTTTGGGTCTGTGTTATATCACTCAATACAATCTTTTATTGTTACATCCATTTACCCCAAAAGTTTATGATTTCATTTTTCTTTAAAGCTGAATATTCCATTGAGTACATGTCCTACATTTTCATTATCCATTATTCAGCTGAAGAACACTTAAGCTGTTGCAGTTTCCTAGCTATTATGAATAGAATGGCAATGAACGTAGTTGAGCAACCAGCTTATGTGGTATGATGTCAAGTCCTTTGGGCATATGCTGCATTGTGGTCTGTTTGGAATGGATTTCCCTTGTACATATTTGCATGTCTTTGTGTGGGGGAGGTGTGCATACATGTTCATAGGTATTCATATGTTTGTGGGTGTACTTGCGTATGTGTACAAAGCCTGTAGAAGCCAGAGGTCAATGTCAGGCTTTCTAAATTGTTTCTCAAATTTATATTTTTAGACAGGGTCTCTCACTGACCCTGGAACTACAGACACTTGTCACTGTCCCAGCTTTTATAAAGTATGTTTATGGGACCCAACCTAATGTACTTAAGTTTGCTGCTGCAAGCCTTTTATTCACTAAGAAAGAAACTTCTTTCCACGGTTTCTTTCTTACATAGTTTTTTAGTTGGAGCGGCAATTTTTTGTTGTTGTTGATTGGTAAGAAAACTAAAATCTAATAGAATGAGATAAACTTTAGTGAATTACATCGAAAGCAAAACAGGAAAAACAGATTAGACAAAACAAGAATGAACACCAAAATAGAAACAGAGAACCTCAAGGTGAAAGAAACAGAACAAATAAACAGCAATCAAGTAACAAAAAAACTAAGAGAAATTCTAAAACAATGTTTCCATTTTGATTTGTGCAATAGATACTGCCTGTAAGACAGTAAGAAAACAAAAGTGGTCAGGCCGTAGACCACACCTTAATCCCAGCACTTGCGAGGCAGAGGCAGACAGATCTAGCCAGATGTCTGAGGGTTTGAGGTCAGCCTGGTCTATAAAATGAACAGCCAGGACTGTTAACACAGAGAAACTCCGTCTTCAAAAACTAACCAATGAACCAACGAACCAAACAAACAAACAAACAAAAATCCTACCACCACCACAAAACCACCACTCCAACAGAAACCCACCAAAAACTACAGGTTTTAGAGGGAAGCATGCCTTGCCTTGGGTAGGCCTGTGATAGCATTGTGGATTTTTAAGTCAAGTTCACTGTGAAGACTTTTGGGAGCAGATCAAAATGGGAAATAATATAAACATCTTTGCAGGGCTTATTCATTTGTTCACAACATCAGCAAATCCTCCTATGGAGACTCAGTCCTTCTAAAGATATTCTTAGCGAGAGATTAAAAATATATATATTTTATTTTAAGCAAGGTAAGTAAAGAACTAAAAATATAGAACAGAGTCTTGCTGGGAGTTGGTTGATTTGTCATGTAACTATTTTGGCTTTTGTCTGTCCACTAATTACATGGATCAGCTATTATGCTGCAGATGCCAAAAAAAAAAATGACTCCTCTCGAAGAAACTATAAACAATGAGGTGACTTCAGCCATCTGCTCCAGATTTTGGGAAGATATTGGATATGTAATTCCAGAGTGTCATCTCCTCTTACTCTGTTTTCTCATCCATCATGCGAGGATAATTTACTAAATAGTAGCAACTTTCTCAAAAAAAAAAAAAGCATTTCAGAAAAGAGAAAAAAAAAAAGTCAGCAAGAGTGACTGGTATTTTAACCTAGTAGAGGGCTAGCAGTAGGAATTATAAGACCTTGTGACCTTATAATTATAAGAATTATAAGGCCACTTCGCTTAGACTTGCTTCTTAGGTTAGATTTGTTGAGGGGGAGGGGGGGTTTCTTGCCAAAATCATTAAGGAAAAATGATTCTGAACATGTCTTAAAACAGAACTTTTGGTAAACAGGAATTACCTATAAAGAAAATCAGGAAGGCGAAGTGTTTCTTTTTATGAAGTTACATCCTGCCATAGAAAAGCTGGATCGGAAATAAAGACCGATGCTTTCCCAACTGCATACCAACCCGGCCATTATTTCATCAAGGAAAATCTGAGCAAAAAGCCTCAGCTCAGCAACCAGTGAAAACAAGAAAACCAACAGAGGTTTGAGTGTCCCAAGAAGCCGAACAAGCAACGGCTACTGCTGAAGATCTGGAGAAAGGGTGCAAACAATCTCTGCTGAATGATTTTGGGTTTCTTTGTTGCAGACCCCTTGCATTGCAGCAATACTTGTGACTTTTTTCTGGAAAAGAAAGATATATGGGTGTCCAAGAAAGTGAGACTACTAAAATATGATTTTTTGTTATTTTTAATACTCATGGGTCTTTGCAGGGTTGTCTAGCTTTCCCAGTTTTTACGATGGTACTTCTCTACTTTGCTTCCCACTTCTCTGGTTTGCCATCGCCATTCTTAACACCTTTCCATTTCATCCTCCTACTCTCAAAGGCGAGGCTATTTCTCTGGAGAAATAGGTTCCCATGGCTGTTAGGCTGCAGTGGCAGGTGCCAGTCTCTAGTGGCAAAGTAGAAAGCAGCTCACAGCCTCCGCTCTCTCTTGTCCATCCCACCAACTCTCAACTCCACACGATCCCCAGACTCACACCTCCTCCTCCACCAACCTCGCATCCTCTCGAGCACACCGAGCGGCCGGCATGCCAGGATGCCCGCCACCACAGTAACGCTCAACCCACTCGGCGGCCCCACCCAGGGCCGTCCCGCCTCCCACGCGCGCACCAATGGCTGTGGCTCTCAGCTCCCATCCGGCCCTTTGATAGGCCAGAGCGACCTGACAGTCTCCGAGTTTGTCCCGCCCCCTCCCGCACCCCTCGGGATCCGGAGCAACCCGAGCATCAGCGAGAGTAGCAGCGAGAAGCCGCGGCGGCGGCGGCGGCGAGTCGGTGCAGTTGCGCCATCTGTCAGGAGCACAGCCGGCGGGGAGGGGGCTCCGCGGAGAGGAGGAGGGGTCTCCGTGTGCCCGGCCTCCGAGACTCGCCCGCCGGTCAGGAGCGCAGCAAGGCCGCCTCGCACCGGAGCGCTCCGAGGACTCCCCGGGTGCACACAAAGCCGCCGCCCGCGCCAGGGAGGGTCCGGGCTGCGGGGCCGGGGATACCGGCGCCGCCCCCTCGGCGCTTCGCGAGGCCCACGAGCTCCCGGGCCCCGCCGCGGAGCCGCCGGAGCTGCCTGGGCCGCGCCGGAGGAGGGCGGGGAGAGGACCATGTGAATGTGCTCCGGAGCCGAGCGCCACGCCACGCAGGTAAGCGGCCAGGGATGCGCGGAGCCGCGGGATGCTGCGGAGACGCCCGGCCCTGCGCCCCCGCACGGGCCCCCGCTGCGGTCCCACCGCGCAGCCTCCGGGGATCCGAGCCCCGGGCTCCCCGCGACGCAGGACACTGATGCGGGGTGCCGCCCCGAGGCTGCGCGGGCACCGGGCTACATTTTTCTTCGGCCACCGGCGGGCGCCGGATAAAAAAAAATAGGAATTGGCTTGGGGGCGAGGTTGGCCCAGCTCCGCCCCCGCTCTCTTTTCGCGGCCCCCCGCGGGGACCCGGGCTGTGTGTGTTGTTTTAATGTCAGGGATGATGTAATCACTTAATAATTGATGCCCCGTGCTGCTTTCCTCCCCACCCAACCCCTGCCCCACTCCTCCACCTCTTGGCCTCCTCCCTTGGCGGCCCTTGCCTTCCCCAGCGCATCCTCCTGCCTATTTCTGGAACCTCCCTTGCACTTCCCCCCACCCTCCCCTTCACCCTTCCTGTGCCACCACCCACCCACCCTTCCCCTTTCCCCTGTGCCTGGCCTTGCCTCCTCTTCCTCTGCCCCCCACCCCTTCTGCTCTGTTACGCTCCTTTCTCCTTCCTTCTCCACTCGGCTGCATTTCCTCCCTACTTCCCTAGGTCGGTGGATGGTTTTGTTTGGTCTCCTCCAGGCTCTCTTATCTCTGAGGCCACAAGCAGAAGGGACTGGACTAGAAAGAGGCCACCAAGCTTGGGCCCAAGAGGCGTTTGATGGGACTCATTGGGAGGAGGGATAATAAAATCACTCATTTTGCCCCTCCTTCCTCCAATAAATCAGACTCGCTGTGTGTGTGTGTGTGTGTGTGTGTGTGTGTGTGTGTGTGACACAAAGAGCCCTTTCAGTTCATAGAGAAGAGACATAAAGTACCCAGGGCACCATGCTTCATGTTTCTCATACCGGAGGCTTCCTTTTCTTTCTGATAAAGCAGTTGATCTCTCAGTCCTTTCTGTCACATTTACCAAAAAATGAAAGCTCCCAGATGCCGGGCGGCAGGTGCAGGCATTTTGCTGTATTCACAGACTGGTAACGTTGAGTGGCAACTGCAGTTTCTTCTATTTAAGCCCGGGGTGGGGGGTGGGGGATCATTTCAGCTGTTTTAGGCTTTGGAGTTGCTATACTTTCAAGGAAACCTCTCCTCCCCCCCCCCTTTCCTCCTCTTTCTGTTTAAGGATAGGTACTGATACCTATGACAGGACAAATTGATGGAGGGTCCAAAAAAAAAAAAAAAATGTTTCTGAGTCAAAATCAAAGTGTGTTGGAAGACTCATGCAGCCCTTAAAGTCCAAGGCTGCTTTGCTGAATGAAGTCTTTGAAATGTGCATTGGTCTGCCCAGAAATGTTGCTTTGCCCTTTTATTTAAGTAACCGAGGCTGTGGGTATGGTAACACTGGAGAGAGCACTTGTTGGCTTCAAGGTTGACTTTGAATGCCCACATCCTTCCTCTTACCACCAAAGCAACGACAATACTTTCCATCCTTGGTGTCCCTGTCCCTGCTCCATAAATACCAAGCATCCTTCACATGAAGAAACTAAGATTTCAGAGGAAGTGGTTTCTTTAAGTCTCAAGCTTCTGGGATAGTTAGCTGTAAACAGGGGAGGTAGGTGTCTGAATTCAGATCCTATGATGTTTCTATTGAGGTGGAAATGTTCATGTAAATCTCAGGCTTGTTATGTCGAATTAGGCTGGGTCTGCTGACTCCAGGATTGTGGCTCCTTGGTTGTTGAAAGTAACAAAACTCTTGACCAAGTTTATTTTTTAGCCGTTCAAGCTGTAAAGAATTGTGATGTTTTATGACCTTTCTCATGGAACTTTCTACATAAGAAAAAAGGTAGAAGGTTAATACTTAATGTTCTCTGAAAATAAAGGCTGGTTTGTTGTGGCACCAGACCCAGAAAGGAAAGTCAGCACATTGTTCCCATGCACTGTGATGCCCAAGTTAGAGGAACTTATAAATGAATAAGGTTGGATATGAACGAATGCCTCTCTTTCCTGGGGTCTGGAGTCTTCAACCCCATCAGATTTGCTTGAACTTTTCACCCTCCAGACTCAACACAAATGTTGTCTCTTTTCTGAAGCCTTCTCCAACTGCTCTGCTCCAAACAACACCACACCTCCAAGTCTGCCTTCCAATAGCTTCATCAGATACTGTTCTGTCTTCTGCCCGTTTTGACCATTAACTGGTCAGCACCTTGAGAAGAGAAATAATGTGGGTTGTCTCTTTTTCTGTCAAGTTTTACTTTTGTTGGTATTACTTGGTGGTTTCATTTAGTGAGCCCACTTGCTTTAAGTGGATTCACATTGGCAGCTGTAGAAGGCCTGAAAACAGAATAATACAAAACCAACCAAAAGATTGTTGTTCTTGTCTTGTGTTAGTGACCCGGTAGGTGTTTCTGTTCAGTAGGCAGCTTTCTTCTATGCAGTGAGCTGCTTCTGGTCCTGTTCTTCCTCTGAACTATCACTTTCCATTGTCACCTGTTTGACCTGACAGACTGATGAGATAAAGAGAGTTGGGGATGCTGCATCTCCCCTTAGCATGCTCTGGTCTGGATGCAGTACATGTAACTTGCACTCAGTCTTTGGGAGAGGGCTGACTGTATGGCTAGGCTTATCTGAGAAGTCTAGGTTAGACATTTGCCCAGAGAAAAGAAAAAAGGTGTATGTTAAACAGCTTTGCTTAACACTTACCCAAGGTCTTCCACTCTCTTCCAAAGCCTAAATGACCATGAGAATTAAGTAGGAAATGGGAGCCAACACCTATCACTGATTATGTTTCTTGGATTTTATAAGTCTTGTATTCTCATCTTCAGCGTGTTAAAAACCCTGGCTTTTTGTCATTTCCAGAGGCCACTTAGCATTGGGAAGTCCATTGCCAGACCATTATTTGATGCTTCCCTGTGGACTTTGATGTGGTCTTTTGCCTCAGAAGCACCTCCCCTGACCTAGTTATTATCTGGCAGTTCCATGGACTCCAGAGAGGCTAGGGAGGATCCTTGCAAGTCATGGTTACATTATGCATAGTTTCCTTAAGACATTGAGAAAAGTAAGAAATTGACACATTGTAAGGGCTTCATGCGTACTGGGCAGTGTGGATAGGAGAGCCAGGGTCATATATCTATTCTTTTAGGTTACTGAAGCCTGAACTTATATTCCTGTTTACTCATTGATACAGTCTTCTTTCATGATGGTTACAGTTTTAGTTGGGAACTGAACTTTTCATCTTCTCAACTTGTAGGACAAGTGAGACTCCCATCACCGGCTGCTCTGACTGTGTCTTTTTTTTTTTTTTAAATTATTTTTATTTTATGTAAATTGGTGTTTTGCCTGCATATATGTCTATACAAGGGTGTCACATTCCCTGGAATAGCAGTTACAGATAGTTGAGAGCTGCCATGTGGGTGCTGGGAATCGAACCCAGGTCCTCTGGAAGATCAGCCAATGATCTTAACCACTGAGCCATCTCTCCAGCCCCCCAACTGTGTCTTTGTGTCCAGCCTATTGCATGGAAGCTTCTGGACCCAAAGTAGGGGACTACTAGCATTCCAGACTGTTCATGGTCTCCACAGGCCTCCACTTTGTTGCAGGAGTTCTGTCCGTATCAGTTATCACAGTTGATAATATACTTTTATTTTTGCAATGATCATTTTTATATTTATCTTGTCTACAAACATTGCCTCGCTACTTTGTTTTGTGAAAGCTAACAAGGAGAGGGCCATGGCAATGCATACTTGCAGAGCCCTTGCTCCTCAGAATTCCAGTCTCCTGGGGGAGATGACAGTAACAAACACTAGTTAACATTTATTGAGCAGTCACTGTGTGTCATGTTCCACTTACGGTCTAATTTGAACAATAATGATATGAGCCAATGTCTCTGATGTTTAGCATTTTACAGAAATAAAATTATAATTCTTAAGTAACTAATCTAAAACCATAATTCTGAGGGAAGAGTCAGGATCAGGTTCGATTACTATACAGGATGATCCTTGCCCTACATCACTGGATGAAGGAGGAGATAAATGGAAATGAAGATTGGTTAGCTGGGTTTTCTTGGATGTCCACTGTTCCAGGAAAAAACAACAACTCAGAAGTGACTATGTAAACCGTTTGGGATGCAGCAGTTAGTTCAAGAGTAGATGGGGGCAGTGAAGAGATGGACAGAGGGATAAGGCAGAGCTGAAGGAGAAATTGAAAAGGTTTTTTTCAGGTACTCATCCTGAGTGCCATAGAGGGGTTGGTTACAAATAGAGATATGGCATGAGCCTCATTTGCAGTTTAGCAACATAACTTGGTCATAGTGTGGGGCATAGCCAGAGGTAGACAAGAGCCATCCCAGAAGAATTGTTTGCAGAATCTGAGAACAATGAATGAAGATGATCTAAATGGGAAAGATTCAGTAGAGATGGAGTGAGAAAGACTGAGACAGAGCCGAGGAAGCACTGAAATGAGCTGGAGAGCATTTCAGCTTACTGTGGAGAGCAGTACTGTAACAGAAGGGTAGCTTCACTGTGCAACTTCAGACTTTTCTGCAGGTGACTTGGATGGCACATCTAGAACTGGGGAAGAGGACAAGGTTCAAGTTTGCTAGTAGCAAAATATTGGAAGCCATGGAAACACATCCCCTGGGGGAGGATATGCCAATAGAAAGAATAGATGTGGCCAAGGCAAGCCCTGTAACAGAAATAGGGTGCAGGCCCTCAGTGGAGGTGATTCCAGGTATGGAACAGGCCAGGGGTTTAATAGTAGCTGGGGCCAGAGAGTTGACCTGATACAGGATGAAAATGTGCCATTGGGCTTAGCATGGAAAGCTTGGGAAGCTGACCAGAGAACCATCCAGAGACCACAGACAAGTGCAGCAGTCAGACATGGAATCACAAGGAACCCGCTTATATGTCAAGGCTGTAGGTCATGGAACCTAGAATTGTCAGGATCATACGGTTCACCATGTTAATTTCACTTGAGGCAAAACAAAATCCAGAGAGAATTGGTAACCTGTTTAAAGTCCCCACATTTTGAGCCTTTTTGTTCAGGCGAGGGGTGGGGCTTAGAGCATGGAGCTGCTGGAACGTCCGGATTCAGTCATCCCAGATGTGGGACCTAATCTTTCTTTTCTTTTTTTTTTTTAAATATATATTTTTATTTTATGTGAATTGGTGTTTTGCCTGCATGTATAACTGTGTAAGGGTGTCAGATCTTGGAATTACAGACAGTTGTTAGCTGCCATGTGGATACTGGGATTCAAACTCCCGTCCTCTGGAAGAACAGTCAGTGCTCTTAACCACTGAGCCTTCTCTCTGCTCTCATTTCTTCTAAGTCACTGGTTCTCAACGTTCCTAATGCTGCAACCCTTTAATACAGTTACTCATGTTGTGGTGACCCCCAACCATACATTTTCATTGCTACTTCGTAACTAATTTTACTATTGTTATGAATTGTAATGTAAATATCTGTGTTTTCTAATGGCCTTTGGGGAGGTGTTTGTTTTTGTTTTCTGAGACAGGGTTTCTCTGTGTAGCCATGGCTGTCCTGGAATTCACTTTGGAGACCAGGCTGGCTTCAGATTCATAGAGATCCTCTTGCCTCTGCCTCCTGAGTGCTGGGATTGAAGGTGTGAGCCACCACCACCCAGCAACATTTCTGATAGTCCTAAATGACCTCTGTGAAAGAGTCATTTGACACCCCCCATAGGTTGCCCACAGGTTGAGAACACTGCTTTAAATTGAGACGGGGTGAACTGACAAATGGGAATTAAAATGTAAATTAAAATCACACCCTACATATCAGTAAACCTTGTGTTTGCTGCTTTTAATACATAATGTGTGTACACACACATGCACATGGACAGCCAAGCATTTAGAAAGCAGAGATTATGTATGCCCATTACCTTAAGGAATACTGTGTTGGTATGTGCATGTGTTTATTGAAAAATATATTGTTGTATATTAGGAAAATTTGAGTGTTTAGAAAGAAATTTAATGGGAGACTGTCAGTGTCAGATTATGAAGTGTTAGGAAAGGTTGGAAATTTGCTTATATGGTATGGTTGAAACAGCATTTTTAGCGAGTCTTTTTTAAGACATGCAGAGTAGTCTTTATTCCTGAGAACAGAAACATGGCAGAGTTGTCTTTATTCCTGAGAACAGAAACATAAAGGCATTCCAGAATCAACCTTGTAAAGGGTTTCTTTGTTTCGGTCAGACAACCAGAACTGTAACCTATTTACACTCAGTCCCTTGAGTTGGACCTTAGAATGTATCCTGATTTTGCAAAGGAAAAAGAAACTACAAAGGAGGAGAAGCCATGCATTTGATTTCTGAAAAGAAAAAAAAATAAGAGTTGGGTTATTTAGAGAAATATGATCAACTTTGAGAGTTTGTAGTTCAGCAAATCTAATTTCTAGCTCTTAAAATAATCTAAGTAGCCTCAACAACATTATCTAGATGGGCTTGGGTGACACGCAGTGTAGACATCGTAGGGATAAGTGTCTCTCTGGACTTGATTAGGACGCAGTAATCCTAGAAGGATGGAAATTGAACTGGATTTACGGTCTAATAAAAACGTGGGAAGAAAAGATAATGCTCACTGACTCATGAAACTTTAACAGTGTTTGCTAGACTCAGAGTTGTGACATTTGGTTGAGAAGGCTCCTGTTGGTCTCCACCTACTTCCACAGGCCTCCTCTGTACCTCCCTCGGGATGGGAGGCCACCTTGGCCTTCTTGGGTGCATTTAGGAAGTACAGATCCTGTTCTGCATCAGTATGCTCCATCTCAAACAATTCCGTGCTGTCTTGGGAAAAGTAGATATTGAACATCTATTTCCTGTAAACTGCTGTGAGGAAAAATAATTATATATCAGAAAGGTTTAGCTCATTACTCATTCCCATTCCAGAACTTTTTCCTGAGAATTGCATGTTTTGGTCCTGTACTCTCATTGCTTTTGTTGATATTAAAAAATGTACACCGCTGACCACAGCTACTCGTTCTTGTCTACATATGCTGGACAGATAACACCAGCCTTTTATGAACCCTGGAGACCTGTGTTTGCCATTCTACATACAGTAATTTTTTTTAATCATAACAACTCCATGTGACACAGACAATATTATTATCCCCATTAGTCACATGGGGAGACCAAAGCTGTGAGGTCACTTGCACATGTCACAGAGCTAATAGCTAGTGAGGCTGGGCCTGGGAGCTTTCTGTTTCTGAAGGCTATTCTACCTTGTTTCCTGTCTTTCTGCCTTTGCTCTACAGTTACTATGTCATGTGCTGGAGACAGACAGGTATCTTTACCCTACTGTGAAAACCTCACTCCTGATGTAGCCTCTGAGAACTCGCCTATTGAGAAGCCCCTCTTCACCCCTCCTCCCTCAGAGCTCTTCCACAGCACTTGATTACCCTCCTCACAGCCTGACTCATGCTGCAGTGGGAGTCGGATGGGTGCCGGACTTCTACAGTGACATATCAGCCCTTGGCAAATCAGGGGCATATGGGGATGATTAGCCAGGGTAGCATACAGCACTATTCCATGACATTATTAGCCACACTTAACAAGAAAACTGAAGCATAGAGGTTCCGTAATTTTTGTCAAGGCTAGTAAGTGGCAGAGCTGGGAATCTGAAGCCAGGTGGTCTGGTTCCAGTGTCTGTGTTCTTTACTGCCCCTTTGTTCTGTCTCTCATCACCACACAGCTAGTGTACCTGGAACAGCAGCCCTTTTATTCTTTCATCCACTCTTGCAGAACAGCAAACAGGTAATAAACCAGATTTTCCCTCATAAGAAAAGAACACCATGTCAGTGATTGCAGAGTACTGGAGGCCCTGCTGGAATGCATGTTCCTAGGCCACTTTCTACTTACAATAGGACAGCAGGGTAGAGCACTTTAAAATCTCTGTCGCTGGGAGGAGTGGTGGGAACAGGGGAGAAGCTTCTAGAACACAGGCGGGGAGTACTGTGAGTCTGGGGTCCCAGCTCTAATGGAGGAGCAGGTAGGAATTGTTAGAAATCCCCCAGTCAGTTGGGGGCTCGTTGGCCTCTGTCACAAGAAGATCTCTTGACTTGGCTTCTTAAAGGTTTCGAAGTCTCCTTTTGAATGTGCTAGTGGGATTTTATCTGGTGAATTCAGACTGTTTTGTTCAGAGCACCCATCTTTGAGGTACCCCAAAATAGCAGGCTTTTTAGAAGTTGTGTAAGGAGTCCATGTGCTTTCTATTGAAAAGTAGGGCTTTAATGGAAAATTTAAAATGAGCCAGTGCTTCCTTCCTACAACTGTGCCCAGGGAGCTTCCCCCAGGCCTCCTTTTAATCCCAGACAAGGTGATTGGGTTTGTCTGCCCATGAAAGCCTGTCCAGTCTAAACTCCATTGGGAGACAGTAGAGCCCCGGGAAACTCCTTCACTCCACACCTGTTAGAACTCATAACATTTTCAAATATTGACACCAGTAAAATTTGATTTTTGTCTCAATTTGATTTTAATTTCAGCACATGAGTTAACATAAGAATGTTTTTAAAAGTGTTCACAGTTTCTCCGGTTATTCTCTCAGTTTGGAGGGCGTCATTTTGATCTAGTATCTTCTCTAATGCAGAAATGCAAACACAGCATCTTAACTGTTTTCAGATGCAGGCTCCGGAGATGGCTTACCAGCAAACTCCCAACGTTTTGTCCTTCTTACTGTGATTGGCCGTCTCCTCCCTGGAAGCGTCTCTCTGTGCCAGTTCATTGTACACCTTGATCTGGTCCTCATTCTCGGAATATGTATCCTTCTGACCGTGGCTCGCAGAGAACATTTGCTTCACTCCCCTGCTTCAGGGTTAGTGGGGAGGCACTTGTCCTTGCCAGCAAGAGCTGGTATTGATGCTGGTTCCTCCCGTGTGCCAGCAGCCCACGGAGGAGGAGAGAAGACCAGATTCCTGAGCACGGTCTTCAAAGGCTCTATGGTCTCCATGTCTTTCCTGTTATACTTGGCTCATCTCACTACTGGCCAAGATGTCTGTCCACCCACTGTATCTTTAACGTGAATCATGTCTTACTGCATTTATTCCGTCTCTTCCAAGATCCCTACTTTTCATTTACCTTAGAATTCTTCTCATTTGCAAGGCCCACTTAGAGTCTCAGTCTCTTTTTCTTACATTAAGCATTTATATCTCTCAGGAGCTTCCTAATACATGATGCCTTGTGTTACTATTTAGAACCTGATAGGAGAAATTCAAAGCGCAAAGAGTTTTGACTTGTTCAAGCAAATACTCCAGCTGCTAATTATAATTAGTTAAGTCCAGCTCTTCAGTCTCCTGAAGTCCTTACGTGGGAGCCCTGTCTTCTCAAGAAATTGTTGGGTTTTGTGTGTCCATGTATTATTTTCTCTTCCATCTTTTGGTCTGCCCACTTGCAGCTTATAGTAGTTGTTAGCATTCAGCTGTTTTTAAAATACAACAGTAGTGTCACTCACAGATAGGTCAAGAGATGCTTCTTTAGATGGGCCTGAGCCACGTTTGAGATGCAGCTGCTTTCCTGGGTATCATGTTAGGAGACTGGCATCATCCTGAGCATTGAGCTTCCAAGTGTTCCCATGGCAGAAGACTCATTTCGTACTGACTATGGTGCAGGTTTAGTGATTGTCCAAGGCTGCTCAGGATCTATCATATCCTGAGAACGTTTAAAAAACCCTGTTCAGAAGTTTTAGCTTTATGTTGAAAATTTCAGGTGGTCAGGAAAGTAGTTAGGTTTTCTTCCTCTGCTGTTAGGTTTTTCATCAACATGGTTTTCAAAGGTAGAAGGATATCACACTGCAGGGTGATGATGTGCAAGACCAGGGAGGGTACACAGAATGGTTTAGTGCTGGAGGCTGGAAGCATATGGTAGTGGGTAATGAAAGAGAAGAGGCTGCCTAGGGTACAAGTGTTGTGCCCTGCAGCACCTGGGGCACTAAAAAGCAGGCCTCACCCACCATGTACTTGCCTGTTTCTGGACTTCACATTGGACAGCTATACGGAAGGCAGCTTTGTCTGTGGGAGTGCCTTTTCCATGTGAAGGGTATCATCTGAAGAGTCCCTTTATCAGGGGAGGAGGGTTTTATACCAGATTTAAGGTCCTACAAAGTAAAGATTTGACACTGTAGCTCAGCTTCAGCCTTTTTTTTCTTTTTCTTTTTTTTTTAATGTCTTTCAAATGAATGGTAGAAAATGAGCTTTTTATAAAATGTTTTCCATGGCCTTAGAGGGACCAGTCTAGTCATTTTGTAACAAAAGACACAATAGCACAGTGGGCAGTATTTGTCAGGCATTCCTTAAGAGTCCGCTGACTACCTGTGTACTGCACTGGGGGTGGTTGTTCATTAATGGCCTCGGGTACCTAGCCCTCACCTGAATGCTGGGTTTCATGTGCCTGGGGTGGGGTGGAAAGAAGAATGTTTTCTGTGGATACAGGACAGCTGCAGATGGAAAAGGAGTGTACCTGGTGTTCACTGTGGTTTGAAAAGCTACTGTGGTCTTTGGGAAGTGGGGCTGGGTTGTTTGGTTTGCTTTAACCATGCATAGTCTAGGATTTAAAATTTTCCTGCCTCCTGCCTTAAATGTAAGAGGTCCCACACTGCTCTGACAAGATGGACTTTACCCTTTGTTGGCATCTAATGTCACCACTTGATTTATTTGTCCAGTTTACTTATGTTCAGCCACTTTTGTGCATGCTATTGCCAGTACTGTTTTAGTAGCAAAAGTCTGAAAGACTGAACAAGACTACAAGTGTACAAGAAGGTGTACGCTTATATACTTGCTGGTTACAGTGCTCCTGCATGTTTTTAGTAATATTTCTAGATGGAGATGGATCTTAAGAAAACTTTCCTTGTGTGGGCAGTGCCCCAGATAATTCTTTGGCTCCTAGATCCTCACAGTCAGTTAGAATTTATATTCTGTTTTCAGGTAATAATTTGGGTTCTGTGTTCCATTTTCTTGGGTGAAAATTCTGTGATCCTTTTCTCACCCTGCCTGCCTGCAGCTGTGGGTAGAAGTATAGAGAATGGGCCAGTCCTCAATAGACTGAGGAGTGCTCACTGGATTGCCATCATTGAGCATATTCTTGTTTGCAGATGGCTGGAGTAGGAAATAGTTCCCTTAGAGTCTGAGTTACTCTGGAGGCCAGTGAGCGGTGCCTAGGAGAATCTTAGAATGTAGTAGGCGGAACACAGGTGCTTTGTAATGTGCTGATAGCATGTTAATTGATTCTAATCTATCAATCTATTCATTACAATCTATCCATTGTAATCTATCTATTAATCTACCCACTCCAGTCTATGCTGGAAACTGATAGATTACATTTTTTTGAAGTGTGATCCAGAGAGACTTGATACTTGTAAGATTGCAGTCCTGCTCTTTACGACTGTGCTCCTGCCCAGACTACACCATGGGGAAAAGTCCAGCACTGAGCTTCCAATCTGCTGTGTCTAAGGCAAGCCTGTCTGCCTTCCCTGTTCATCATCTCTCCCACTGTGACAGAAGCTCTCTTTTCATTGGATGAAACACCTTGCCCCAGCAACCATTCTGCCTTGGACCTTGGAGAAGGGAGACTGTCTGCTCTTCCAGAGTATCCATATGGATTCTCATCTCGTTGGAGATGTTGGTGAGCCAGGAGGAGGTGGAGTAATGGACAGAAGAGCCTAGAAAAGGTTCAAAGAGCTCTCAACCTCAGGGTAACTTGGGACTAGATGGGTCATAAGTATCTGGATTAACACTTCATTGAAACTGGGAGAATTTTAATGGTTCCCCTCAGAGCAGTTTGTGACTTTGATTGGTGTGGGTGATATATCATATATTTAATAAAAATCAGTCTGGAATATCAGGACAGAATCACCCACAGTCAAGCCATGAAGGTCAGAGAGTGAGTGGTGACCCATGCCTTTAATCTCATCACTCAGGAGACAGAGATCTTTCTGGATCTCTGTGAGTTAAAGGCTTAACAACAAAATAGTAGTAGTTCACACTTTTAATCCTAACTTTAGGATTATGATACAGAGTTGAACCAGGAAGTGAAACAGCTGGGTGGGGAAAGATATATAAGGCAGGAGAAGGCAGAAATTGAGCATTCTGGAGAAGCAACCAGTCAGGCTGAGGACCTGTGAAGACAGCATTTACCCTGTTCAGCCTGAGAAGTTGGCTGGGTGAGAGTTGACTGTGGTCTGTTTCCTCTCTCTGATATTCCAACTTTTCCCCAATATTTGGCTCTGGGTTTTCATCATATGCTGACTAGAAGTTGTGCAATAGATTTGTAGGACTTTTGACTTTGACTTTGGAATGGGAAATACGGCCTTGTGGTAGGTGACCTAGAGCTAAATATTTACTTGACTGGTTAAGTGGGCAGGGTGTTTTGAGAAATTAAAGAAAACATCAGTTGAGTCTGCTGAAAGTATAGTTCAGGAAGGGTTGTAGGCTTGATTTGGGAATGAATGATAAGGAAGGATCTGGTCTCTGAGGAGTTAACCCAGGAGGTATGTTGGAAGAAAGAGGTGAAGAGACTTTCTAATAAGGAAACTCAGGGAGGTGGAAGGTTCCAGTTAGATGCTGATGCAGGGGTGGCTCCTCGTTAAATGAATTTCTACTCAGCAGTAGAAAACTTGTAGAGAGTAAGGACAGTGTGTGTGAAGAATTTGAGGATGGAAACCCATAGGACATTTCCCCTCTGAATGTCAAGGAGGAATCTTCGCCAGCATTAGTGAGAGTCCTCAGAGACCATTGGCCCCTTTGCCCGTGGTTCAAACATTTATAAATATTTTGAATGAAGGATGTATACATATGTTGCTTTTATCTGTAATGAGTGCTCTGGACCATCAGCAGTTGGTTTAGCGGGATCATATTTTCAACTGGAAAACAGTTTTCTTTCTATTTCTCCCAGTTCCTGCTGCCCAGGGACTCTCCCCTATTGAAGGCTAAGGATCCTTGACATGAACACAGCCAAGGACAAGAGTACTTTGATTAGCTGTTGATGCCCAACCAGGCCTTTCAGAGTGTATCAGAGACCACAGTTATTTAAGAGGCAGGCTTTGTCAGAAGGAAAATAATTGCGGGTCCCAAGGAACCAAATCCCAGATAGCCAGGCATGTATATGTGAAGCTCACAAAGGGAGGCTGCAGGACATTTGCCCTCTGAATTTCAAGGAGGAATCTCTGCCTGAGTGAGTGAGAGGTTTCAGAGAATTGGAGAAGTCAGCTTAGGTGATAGATGGTCCCTGAGATTCCATACCCCTTCCTCAGATTTGTCCAATTCAGACATTTGTAGCTCCAGATTAGTGGAACAACCTCTGCAGGCAGAGGACACATGTGCCCTCTTACCTGTGTGGAACTTTGGGAAGAGATCACTTTGAAGTATGCCCTGCCTTGGGCACATTTAGGCAGAACCAGGCCTGGAGGGTGTTGCCTCTTGGTTCCCCAAATCTTGCATGTAGCATAGGAAGGAACCCCGAGAGTCAGTTCTTCTTACTCTCTGAGTGGGTATCGACTTGTGAGAATTCTGGGGTCTGAGTGGAGGGTTGAAAGAATGAAGTATTCCAGTCTCACCCGTGGAGGCTGACTGAGATTCTACTGCAGATACTACGAAACTCTAATGAGGAGTTGACCAATGTGTCAGCAGAAAGAGGAAAACTTCATAGGGACCAGCAGCACTAGGGCCAAATCCTCTCCTCATCGCTGCATGGTCTGTCATCTTTCCCTGAGGGAGGTGGGAAAGGAAAGGGGTCAGTCACTTCAAGAGGCATTTAGAGGTGAGTTTAATTGACTAATTGCCTGAAGCAACCAGTTTTAACTTCTGAGAGACTGTAGCAAGATTGTAATTTCTGTCATAAGCAAAAATGTAATGTTAATATTAAATTCAGTCCAACCATTGAGAAATAAAGTGACATATTTAAAATGCATGGTTGAGTGTGCAGCTCAAGGAACAGGTAGGCTATGTTTTTATGTACTTTGAGGTGGGGCAGGGAATTTCCTCTTAAAAGAATACTCCTTTGAGGAAGTTATAGCTCAGGATACCTGTGTCAAGCTTACTTTGAGGGAGAAGTGAGACATTCTACCCTTAAGGCTAGAGTGTCTACTTGGAACCACAGAGTGTAGCAAGGGGTTTGGCTCTTGAGTGCTGTGGAAGGAGGGATCTCAGGTCAGAGAATCTTATCTACAAGTTCAAGCCTTTCTTAGACTTGCCTTGATGTTGGATGCTGGAGGAGAAATTTTACTATATATTCCTCTTATTCAGTATTTGAAAAGAAACGGAGAAAATGCTAGAAATGATGTCCCTAAACACAAGGGGAAATGCCCTTCATTTTTATTCAATCCCCATGTACTAAATAAAGCATCCGTTATGCAGGGATTCATTTCCAAGTATAATTCATAAGTACTTTCCAGAACACTCCAATGAGAGGGAGAACAGCTCTTTTAATTACATTTCAGTTCCCTCTGACAGCCATACAAGAATGACACTGAATTTAGGAGGATGTGTTTGAAAACCTGTGTATCCTGAAATACCTACTAGTTTTTGAAAGGAAATCTCTAGGCCTGTGTTAAATGTACATGCTGCTTGGAGGTGTGGTGGGTGTTGCCTGATGGGACAATGCTTATGGATTTTCCTGCCAGAAAATTGCTGTAACATTTTGAGCTAATTTCAAGCCATAAATAATGTCATGTTTTCTTTTGTCTGTCAGTGAGACCCAGGAGAGCTAGAGATGTGGTACTATGATTTAATTGAGAAGTAACTAAATACAGTTCTAGAACTGAAATATACATATATATATGTATATATGTGTGTGTATTAAAAGATTGGATTTTTTTAAAAGTTCTATTTAAAGTCTAAACAAAATAGCATTTATAAAACTTATAAACATATGTATATAAGCATTAGAGAAGCAGTCTCTTACCCTGAGTGTTTGTGCATTAGCAGGAATGTAGAGTGGTTTTTTTGCTACTCACATAAGCCAGTTTTTAGTACTCATATCACTGTTGATCTTTTTTTTTTTTTTTTTTTTTTTTTTGTTTTTTATTTTTTTTTTTTTTTTTTTTTTTTTTTTTTTTTTTTTTAAGGTCTTCAGTTTTTTTTTTTTTATTCTTTATGTACAAAGCCAAACATGATCTGTTTCACTGGGTAGATAGTCATGAATAATCCATTCAGGGTAGCTTAGTCCAACTTAATGAAGCCTATGTCCTTTGCGTCCTGATGGAAGCACTGACGGCACATGTTCAGCCTGTATTTCCGGATCAGACCGTGGCGATTAGAGCAGACGCAGCAAGAGCGAGAGCCCTGGCCCAACTTGCGTGGATGACTCCAGTAGAGCTGCTGGTGACCCATCTTGTCTTCAGACAGCCAACGAGCAAAAAGGCAGTCTTTTTTTTAGAAAGCACCAGATGTCATCATAGATGGTTGTGAGCCACCATGTGGTTGCTGGGAATTGAACTCAGGACCTCAGGAAGAACAGTCAGTGCTCTTAACCTCTGAGCCATCTCTCCAGGCCCATGAAGCATAAGTTTTTAATTTTCTCAAAGTTATTGCAATCCTTTCAGAATTATGTTTATAATTA
Organism: Sigmodon hispidus; assembly: GCA_004025045.1. Classification (NCBI taxonomy): domain Eukaryota; kingdom Metazoa; phylum Chordata; class Mammalia; order Rodentia; family Cricetidae; genus Sigmodon; species Sigmodon hispidus. The sequence continues at coordinate 58,511 of PVIH01010687.1, forward strand.
GTACTTGAAATGGATACCTGTTAGTAGCACTTATGTACATACCACAGTACTTCTCCTTGAGAGACTGCCTCTTTCTGCAGGTGCACATTCCCTGACGTGCTCAGAGAAAATTCTACTAAATGGAAGCTGTTCCCAGACATTTTCCTCCCATAACAAAATGCACAAACATTTTTACCTAATAGTTTCGCAGGTCTTTCCTCCTCCAACAAATATCTACAATTCACAATTTAGCAAGTTAAGTTATTCTGTGGTCTTTCTGAATGCTTTGTCTTGGATGATAGCAGGTCACAGTCTTTTATACTTCACTTGATTCTAGAGCAGAACATAAATTGTATCCAGTTAAAATCAGGAGCTGCGTCAAATGCCTGTCACATGGCAAGATGGTCCCAGATATCACGATATAGTCTCAGAGCTGAATTTTGGAGGCTCTTCAAGTTCTCCTCGGCTCACGTGCTCCGTTTCCTCCCTCGCTTTCCCGGGATAAGCTTATCATCTTGTGCTCATCTGCCTTTTTCTCGATACAGCTACAGTTGGCTGTCAGCCTCAAGAGCTGAAGCCATTTAATGCTCCATTCACTGCTTTTTTCAGAGATTTCCAACTAGTTTGGAAGAGAACACACCTCAGCTTGAAGGACTTGCCCATCACAGTGTTACGGTGCATCAGGTCGAGTTAGTGTGGTGTCTCATATGCGTGCTACACAGGTGATAGGAGACCACAGAGAAACTGTGTGCTCCTGGAACTGTCTTTGGTATTCAGCAAAAGAATTTGTCAATCAACTTTTCTGAATGGGAGTCTATAATGTGATGTGTCAATTTCTACACCCTCATTTCCTTTTGTATGTAGTAGGATGAAGTGCGAATCTTAATTGGTCTCAATAATAAAAACCCCAGCGTGAGCTGTTGGGGTAAAAACAGCCACCACCTCTGCCAATCCTTACACTGAAAGGGCCAAGGGCTGAGCTGCCCCCACCCTGCCTTATCACTTCCTCTCTCTGTCCAGCCATGTCACTTCCTGTCTCTTGTCTGTACAGACCTCCAGACTTCTATGGTTAACTCCACCCTCTGATTCAGGCAAGCTTTATCTGTCAGAACACAAAATTCCACCACAGTAGGATTTAGTCATTTTCTTGAATGCAGTTATGGACTAGGTATATTATAACCGAAATTTAAATAACTTTCTGATCCATAGTGATCTGTAAAGCAAGACCGTGGTTTTCAACACTTTGCCATTACTACAAAAGTCATTTCGTCCACTGCGTGGAACTTGTTCCGGGTTCTGCAGCAGTTCGCCTGTGACAGGTGAAACTTGCAGACGGTTTATTTTGATCCCCATGAAATAGATGAGAACTCCCATTATTCGGATTGACCGCCTTTAAAATGCATAATACTAGCGTAACCCTGGGATCCCTTAGCTGATGATGCAGGCTTTTCTTCTAGTAAAGGTAATCTATTAAAAAAGCCTTCACTGCCCATCACACACATGTGCACACCTAAGAACCTGGCCTTGAAATAAGCAGAACCAATGTAGAACAGATCATTTGCTTTAAGAGAATGGTGTTTCCCTCAGTGTAACGAAAGTGACTCTCCTACAGGCCCATGAGTGACGCTGTCGTCTCCAGCAGCCTCAATACAGTAACTGTTGGCGTCTGAAGCAGTGTGTGATGCTTCTGTAGCAGATTTGTGATGTGTGACTTTAGTCAGGGACATTACCCTGTGTCTCACAGTGAATAGTAATATCAGCATCTATTTGTTGATAATTCACATTTATTTTCAGCTTTCTTGGAAAACCAGATTTGGGGATGGCTGTGTAACTCAGTAGTAGAGTTTGCCCAGCTGGAAGAAGAAAATCAGAAATGCAGTACTTGATTTTAAAAGTTAAGCTTGCATTTTTTTCTTTTACTCACTGTGACCAATGAAGATACTGGAAAATTATAAAAAGCCTAACCATTCAGTAAATAAATGGCAGAGTGCTGTAGTGAGAGAAGCCAGTTCTTAAAAGCTTCGTAGTAGGTCTGATCCCTGCATACTCAATGTTCACCTGTTCATGGTTTGTGCTTGCTCTGAACCCTTCTAGCCGGGGCGCTGTGCATCTCAAGCCCAGCATGGTTGTGCACAGTGACATTCCTGCCTGACAGGAGCAGCAGGCACGCTTGTGCCACTGGTTGTCAGGACTGGATGGAGTTAGCCGACCTGACTTTGTCTTGTCCAAGGGACTTTTGTGAGCCCATGATGAACAGCCACATGCTGTCATTGGGAGACAGGTACTGTGCAGAGATCGCAAGAACAGAAATGAGATGGATTGTCACCAGTGAAAAAATTCCCTTCACAGTGTCATTTGTCTCACAGGCGGGCAATTCTGTCTCAGAAAAGTATGAGCATAGTCAGATTACAAAGCCCAAGCCCGGGGGCTGGAGAGATGGCTCAGCGGTTAAGAGCACTGTCTGCTCTTCCAGAGGACCCGGGTTCAATTCCTAGCACCCACATGGCAGCTAACAACTGTCTATAGTTCCAGTTCCAGGCAAATAAATAAAGTTTAAAAAAAAAAAAAAAAAACCAAAGCCCAAGCCCAGTGGCCTCAGTGACACCCAGTGTAACAGTTGGATTTTGAAGTGAAACAGTTTGGGGAGATGGTTACCCCCAGTGACAGGAATGAGCACACACTTCCCAGTCACATAGTCAGATGTTGCACTTCCCACCTGCTTTGGCCTTCCTCTGTCACTGACCTGCACTATTACCTCACCCATATTCTTCTGCCTTTTTCTGCTCTCTGCCATCCAGTTTACTTCTACCAGAGCAGAGTCAGCTTTTAAAGCCTCTCACCGCCATGTCTCTTCCTTCAGTGTCCTCCGGCCATACCTGTTGCTGTCTTTGTCAGTGTGACTAACACATGGGTCTTGCCCAGTTTGGGCCTGTATTCATATGCACAGGCACATATATTCACATGGATGTTTATACATAGCCAGACTCATGGGACTTAGATACCACTGCATGTTAAAATACAGACTCATGCGTTTAAATACAGCAATTTTACATGAAATCTGGGATTTCTAGCTCCTGTTGGAGGAGAAAAAAAGAACAGAAGCAAAATGAATCTGAAAAATGGAAAAAACAGTTTGTGTCTGGGTCTCCCTGTGTATCCCAGGTTGACCTAGAATGGAAGAGCCTCAGCTCCTGAAGTGCTAGGGTTACAGATGTGTAGCACCGTGCTTGGTTTCTGGTCACAGCTTCAGTGTAGTAAGCTTGCCTTGAGTCACAAGGAAAAATTGAAGGCGGTTTCCTTATTTTGTACCTATGGTGGGAAGGAAATTCAGGTCCCTACTTCCAGGTTTCCAGTGTTATTTCTATCTCTAAAGACAGTTAAGAGAGCAGGGTGTACCCTGGCCATCCCTAAGGCAGTGCATCCTCCATCCTGCCTTCCTCCAGCTCTTCTTCATCTCTTGGAAGAAAGTATGAACTGAAGGGAGCTGACTGTTGGCAGCAGCAGTGGACGAGAGACTTTGTTTTAGCACATGTGGCCCATATACTTAGGGCGATCCTCTGGGCGGTGAGCGTAGCGTGTGAGAACCGCTAGGGACATGGGGCACTGAGGTAGAGGATACTTTGAGGTTGCAATTTTGAGATTGTGCTTTTGAACAACTCGTTGCTGTTGCTTCTCTTTTTCAATCATGCCACTGTTTAGTTTTATCATGAATGCCTTTTCAAGGACAGTAAATGGTTTTACACACTATGACATCGTTTCCATAGTAACTAATGTATTTTAGCGAAGGGAGACTGTGATAGAAGTAGGCTAAAAGGGACCAATACAGAACTGGCACAGCGTGAAATGTAGGGCAGTGTGTGTTGTAGTAAAGATCTGCCGTGTGTGTGTGTGTGTGTGTGTGTGTGTGTGTGTGTGTGTGTGTGTGTCTTGACCTCTTCAGGAAAACCTCTTGTGACTAGCCCTTGATTTACTAATACACTACTAATACTGTTTTTGCTGCACCCAGCATAATTTTGCTGACACATTCCTTTGGTCAGTACTTGGGTTTTTGTGTCTGCTTGCTTTAATGTGGTCACTATTTAACATGCATGTTTCATGTTCCCTCCACCCCTCTTCTCTGGCTTCTGTCTGTTCTCTGCTCCTGTTTTTGCATGTCTGCTTAAACTGGTTGTATGCAGCGTGCCTCCACACTGTGTTTGCTAGCAGAGTCTTCCAGACAGGCTTGTATTCTCCACACCGATCCCCAATCACCATTTGGCCACATCTATCCTCTGAGGATTTTAAATTTAGAAGCCAGTGTGTACATGTCTTCCTGTAAACATTTCTACTAAACACCAGGTCCCGTTGTGTGTTGATCCTGGATTTTAAGCAGATATAGGGGATTGTCACTCTGCTTTATGCTCATAAGTGCATTCAGGTTACTTTAGTATATGACTGTGCAAGCCTTTTTTATGCTCTTAATAAATCTCCATGGATGAGCAGGTGCTACTCAAATTCCTCCCTGGCAGATAGAGAAACTGAGGCATGGTCCTTGTGATGGAGACATTACATTTTTAACACATAGAAGCATAAACAGGGCAGTTTTACATAAGAATCGAGATTTAAAAGGCTGTCTGTCTAATGAGAGCAGTGTACTCAGGTGGAGGCAGCATACGACTGTCCAGCCTCATCTCATCTGCTCGGCATGTGTATACCTGCCTGGCCCTGAGTTTTAGTGTGTGACCCTTGCTGTACCTACACACCAAATCACAGAGCGCATACATAGCAGGGAATGGATAGGATAGGACTTTGTTTCCCAGCCAACAGCTTTCTTTCTGGCTGAGGACCAGACTTTGCTGTTTTAGAGTCTACTTGATAGGTCAGTGGTGAGAGGCTTCCCTAGGTAGTATAGGTCACACTTTGTTCCCTCCTAGTTGAAATTCACCCTGCAGTTGATGGTATTTGACTGCATTGTTCCTGTTTGGTCTACTTGTACTGATTCCTGTGGTGGGAAAACATGTGCTCCCTCTTGTAGTGTGCAGGATGACGGTGTTAGCAATAAGTGTTTATTTGCATGTACACAGAAAAATGGACTGCAAAGAAAAAAAAAACTACAGCATAACACGGGTTCCTGGTGTGTGTCCGTCCTCGGGTGTCATTGTAGAAGTGTTGACCACCTCCTCTTCATTAGCTTGGCACTCTCAAAAGAGACTAGGTTGCCTGGACAGTGAGCCCCAGGTTTCTTTCTCTGCCTAGTCAGCTATGGGATTGCAAACATGGCTGCTATACTCTGCTGTTTTTTTCAGTGTGGCTTTTGGGGGTTAAACTCAGGTCCTAGTCCTTATAAGGGGAGTACTTTACCAACTAAGCCATTTCCCCAGCCTCAGACGTCTGTATTTTACAAAATGTTCAGTAGATGTATATTAGCATTTTAAGGAGGCACAGTAAATATCACTTACATAAACAAAGATGACATGAGCACACACAGCATTGGCCGAACCCTTTTTCCTACTCCAGGGCATTCCCTGCCACCTTAGCCTCCATGACAGACTAGGCTTTCCCCCTTGATGTCAGTGTGCCATGTCATTGTGATCCGACATTGTCACTGCCCTGAGTCACCATTTAGATGTATGTATAGTTGCTGTGCCTGGAACATCACTGTGCCTGGCCTGGGGTGGGGAAGTCAGAAGAGGCAGCAGCTGGCATAGGATTTACCCTTGTGTTTCTAGCATAGCCTCGGAGAAGAAGCTAGCCTGGGGCCAGAATGCATGGTTGCAGGAAAGTCGTTTTTCCTAGGAAAATGGGTGCTGAGGGAAACCCTGCAATAAAGGGCCTTGTCGGAGCTGGGACTTGTCTCTGGGGGCCTGGTCCAGCTGTTGGGCACACAGGCAATCAAGGCCATGAACGTGGATGATTCCAGACACTGTATGTCTGTCTGCAGCTGCACAGGCCGTGGGGAGCCCACTGTGAAAGTGGGCCTGTTCCTGGTCCCCAGGCAGGGAGCCAGGGCCACCATGCACTGGAGATCATGAGGAGCTTGTTTGTGTTCTGTGTGTGCCTCAGCTTTCTGTGGGATTACAGCAGAGTCTGGCCCTGCCTGGTCTTGTTTTGTGCTTTGGATTCTAAGTTAAGAATAACCGAAGGAACACTTGTCCTCGTTGACAGGCGTGATATGGAAGTTGCTATCAAATGGCTATTTTATCCCCTGTTGCCACTGACATCACACCACGTACAGCTCTTAGTTGTGTCTGAATAGAGCTGTGATCACTGGAGCAGAAAGAAGCCATTCAGATATGACTGTGTGTCTAGCAATGTGTAGATGGCTCTGGCAGGTCAATGAATATTTTAAACCTTTGCAAGTAGTGAAAAGGTTTGAAAATGGAATGAAGAAGACACCATGACCGACCGGAAAAGCACACCTCCTCTTCCTCTCAGTCTCTCATTTTAAAAGTAACATGAGTAATGCTTCAAGACTGGAATATTTCATGGCCCTTAAAACTCCTTCATCACATACATGATTATGGCAATAGCTAAATGAATTTCAGTGACTTAGTCCTCTGTGTGTGTGTGTGTGTGTGTGTGTGTGTGTGTGTGTGCAATGTGTGTGTGTGCACATGCGCATGCATGAGCATGAGAGGCCAGAGGAGAATGTTGGGTGTGTTCCTCTGTCACTTTGTACATTTTGCTTGTTTTTTTTTCCCTTGGGATCCTCCTTTCCTCGTCCTTCAATGCTGGGATTGCAGGCAGCTGACGATGCCTGGCCTTCATGTGGGTGCTTTGGATTTGAGTGCAGGTTATCTTGCTTTACATGGTATCCTTACCACTAGGCCATCTCTTTAGCCTCCTTGAGCATCTTTTTTATTATTATTTATTTTATTTTTTATTACTCACATATTTTAGAGCATAATGTTGAGTTTAATCTTTTTTAAAAATGAAAAGAATCATCAAAAAAAAAAAAGATTTGTGAAAAAGAAGCAAACTTTCCTGATAGTATGTATGCCATGCATTTTAAAAATATATCCTCAGTACTAAATTTAAAGAGGTAAATTGTCTTCCAGTTAATTGTAGGTTGAGTTTGCAGTGGAGCATGTTCTCTATACACTTGGCTCTTCTTTATCCAACACACACACACATGCACACACACACCCCCCACTGTTCATACAGGAATGAGTGAGGTCAGTTCATCAGTCACTCTGTCCCTGCCTTGGTCACCATTGCTCCCATCCATCAGCAGAGACTCAGGCTAACACCTCTGTGATTTAGGCCCCGTGCTCAGTGCTTCCCTGAGTCTAGCAGGAAAAGAATGATAAAGTGTAGTGAGGGTACAGCTCAGGGGAAAGTTAGTTCTACATAGAAGTGCAGGCAAAGGAATACTCAAAGATGACTGCAGACTAGTTAGTAGAAAGTTATACTCACCCACAAGCTGGGTGAGATGGGAATGGCTGTGGCTAGCCCAGTGCTAGAAAAGCCTGCAGACTGCACGTCTTCCGTGGTGCCTCCTAGGATGAGGAGGTGGAGAACACAGCACAGCAGTGTGCTCCTAACTCCTTCTCAGCCTGACCTACACCTTCTTTCACAGCCTGGACTCTCCCTCAGTTTCCCACTCCCACCCTGCTGCCAACCTCTACCCTGGAGAACTCCCACGCTGTTGCCATGGTCCTGTGTTCTTTTGACTGTGCACTGCTAACTCTGTGAGTGCCTGTTGCAAGCTTCAAGTGTGATATCCCTGGGCATTTGGAAATTCCAGGTCAGCAAAAGCTGGAAGATGGCTGTGTCAAGAGACTTCAAAGTTGATACCTCTTAGATTCACTTAGTTAAAGACAGGTCTCATGTAGCTTATGCTGGCCTCCAATTCATCGTGAAGCCAAGGGGGAGCTTAAAGTCCAGCCCTCCACCTCCCCTCCTAAGTGCTGGGTTACCCCACCAGATCTTGCTTTCACTGCCACAGTTAGGTATTGCCCCCAAGGCTGAAGGGCCATATGATCTAAGTGGTTGATTGTCCTACAGCTTTGGTAGGTTTGTCCTTTGGTCTGCAGTCATGCACCACGTGGTCTCCAGTCATAGACTACATATTTGGATATTTCATTTTCCATGGGAGTATCAGAGTTACTTTAGTTAGGCCTGTGAGTTAAAACACCAGCACTACTACAGCAACGGATAAAAGCATGGAGAATATCCTACTGTCCCAAAGCCCACAGCAACTATTTATAATGTCTGAGCAAGTACAGTTTCTTTAGTTACTGTGCATCTCTATCTGCCTGTGCACCTCTATCTACATATGCACCTCTGTCTACCTGTGCATCTCTATCTACATGTACATGTCTAACTACCTGTGCATCTCTATCTACATGTGCATCTCTATCTACCTGTGCATCTCTATCTACTTGTACATCTCTATCTACCTGTGCATCTCTATCTACATGTGCACCTCTGTCTACCTGTGCATCTCTATCTACATATGCACCTCTATCTACATGTGCATCTCATCTACATGTGTACCTCTACCTGTGTGCCTCTATCTACCTGTGCATCTCTATCTACCCATGCATCTCCATCTACATGTACATCTCTATCTACATGTGCATCTCTATCTACCTGTGCACCTCTGTCTACCTGTGCATCTCTGTCTACATGTGCACATCTATCTACATGCATACACAGGGTGTTGGTGAGATTTTTTTTTTTGTCTTAAGCCTGGACACCTAAAACTGGAATTTCCTACAGTCAGAGTTGGATATAATTAACTCAGAATAGTTGGCCAGTTTTTTGATGATCTTAGAAAAGTGGGTAATTTTTAATTAAAATGTTTTTGTTTTACTTAAATATTATAGTTACTCTCTATATTCATACTTTCAAAAATAATAGCAGTGTGTGATTTTAGAGGCAAATGCTGCTCTTCATTCTAGACAGGGGTACCATGCACATTTTTCTTCTACATAGGTTTTATCCATCCATGCTGTCTTTGAAACAAGGTAGCTGATGATGTACAAAACTATGCCAAGCTGTCTTGCCTGGGAGGCTTTGAAGTCAAAACTGTGGCATTCCCCTTTTGGATTTATGGCTGTAGATTCATAGTTTCCATGTTAGTTAACTCCATCTGTCTAATAAGCCTGAAAAAGAAATTGGATGATGCTGTATGTACATATGTATGGATGGATGAGACTGTAGTGAGCCAGCAGCTCCAGCTCCAAATGGGCTTGCAGTTTTCCCGTTGGTACCAGTTGCTGGAGTGTTGTGCAGTGAAGGCGCATTGCTTCACAGTCTGTTATGGATTGGGCATCCGGTGTTGTGCAATTTTGCGGTATGTGTGCCTGAGAGAGAAGGAGGGGTATTAAATTCTCTTCCTAAGCTAGAAAAGGAATCTTTTCAGAGAAAGGAATCATTTTCTTGAAAATAGAAAACGCCTGTTGTGACCTTTAAGTCAGACCAAGTCACCTAACCTCTGTGGAAGTGGTCTGCAGGAGGCCAGAGTTTCACGTGAATGTTGCCTTTGGTCAGACGTCCTTGTGGCACTGAATTACCCTTCTCTGATTGTCAGGAGCTAAATTGAAGTTCCCAGTAGAGGGAATCGCAGTGTTAGACAGGTTGGGGTGTCAATCCCCAGTGCGTTAGCCACTAGAGAAGACACCAACTGTGGTACTTCCACGGTTTGGGCCTGACAGCAAGGCTCAAGAACCTTAGTTGGGCCTCTGTGGAGGGTTTTCTGCTTGTCCACATTGAGTTCCTGACTCCAATGGTCACCTTTTTCTTTCTCCCTCATTTTGAGTCACCTTTGTTTAATGAAAGAACCAAGCTCCTGTTAATTATGTACCTTTTCAGACAGTACAAAAATTTTGTATATGTGGGACAGGATGCTTTTGGTGGGAATAGTAATTTACTATGGGAGTGTAAAAAAAAAAAATCAAAAACAAAGCCACTGCAAAAGCATAAGAGCTACAACTGAGATCAGAAAAGAAAAAGTTTCTGCTTCTGATTTCTCCACTCAGACTCACAGGTTCTACATAAATTCTTCAACCTTTTTTTTTTTTTTAATTGTTCTTTTAAGACATTTTACTAAAACAGAACTTTTATTCAGACAGCTAAAAGCAAATATCAAGCCCTGCCCCAGCCCTGCCTATAGCCACAGGCCATAGGCAGTTACACACAAGCTGGTGATTTCCTGTCTCATCCCCCAAACTTCACAGAGGGATGTGAGGAGGGTATGAGCATCATCAGAATCAGCTCTTGTCAGGGGTGCTAGCGCCAGGCTCTAAGGGCATCTTGGAGTTGGCGTGATGCTGAGTTATCAGACCTGCAGAAAGAAGCCTCAGCTTGCAGGAAACAGGCCATTGAAGAGCTGTCTTGGAGAGCAGGTTTGTGGCCAGGCCTGCAGTCTTAGTGCATGGTGGGCTCAGCATGAGGATCTGGAGTTCAGTGCCAGCTTACACAACAGAATGAGACTTTCCCCCAAGAAGGAAAAGACAGCCTGGTTTGACAAAGACAGGAGAATTGAGGCAAATTTGGGCTGAAGTCATGAGAGAGATTTGTTTTGTTTTGTTTTTTTCTTTTGAATTAGGGGTTAGCCCTGTCCTAGGTTAATCACTGGATTCAGCCTCCTGAATGATGGCAGGTGTGAGATATCTTACTGAGCTGAAATACTCATTCCCTGGACCCAAAGCATGGCTGACTTGTAGAGACTCTGAGATGATCCCAGTGCACGAGTATATGGTTGGACATTCATGATTTCTATCCTATAACCTTTCTGTCCCTAGAAATTAAGATCTTAGGCTGGCTTCCTTCGGTGGCAGACCTTTGCAGTTGCAGGCAGGTTTCTGTAGTAACTGTAACAATTATGTGAATGAAGACAGTTTGTGGGCAATTTGTCTTCAGCAAATGGGAATGTATGGTGCTGTTTCACATATAGAAAATATGTGGTTCTGTTTTAATGTTTCTTTTTCTTTTTCTTCCACAGTGTTTGGAAAGAACAGGATGCTGATCTAGTCGTGGAAAAAGTAAGTTGACAAGTTCTATGTTGAAGGCAAATGCCTTGTGAATTAGAAAGCATTTCTCAGTGGAACCCTATAATTGCCATTGACCCCATAAGGGTTATTTTAATTATATGTATTTATTTATTTATTTTGAAACATGGTCTCAGGTAGCCCATGGTGGCCTCAGACTCACTATGCACCTGAGGATGACCTTGAACTCATGATTCTCCTACCTTTATTTCCAAGAGCTTGGATTACAGACATGCCCCCACAAAGCCCCATATGTTTTTAAGAAAGAAGTTGACTTGGAGATAAAATTGTCATATTAAATATGAAGAAAACCCTAGTTCTCTTCAGTTTGGATGCTGGTAAAAACAGATGTTTTAGCTATAAGGTAGGTCTCCTCTCCCTAAGTAAAATGGAACAGCTGTGATCCAGCTGTGTGTCCAGCCTCTCCAGAATGCACAGTGCTTGTCTTTAGACTAGTTAAGGCTCCTCTGTTGATCCATCCCTTGTCACCTCTTCCTCTGCATGCAAATGGCTAATGCTCACTATGCCCTAGCTGTACCTTTGAATTATAGCCACTGTGCAATAGGTCATTCTTTCATTTGGTTAACTTGTGCACGTGCGTGTGTGCGTGCATGTGTGCATTCATGCATGCATGCCCACTGGGTATTAGATATTATATTGACCTCATTTGAGGCAAATAAATAAATAAAGGATGTGACAGAGACCCGCTTAGATAATTACATCACCCTGTGATGGAGCTACCCTGGAGCGGTTCTGTAAGCCTAGAGAGGGCGAGCCATCCAGAAAGCAGTCGGGCTGTGTGAGCCGTCCTCACTCTTTGGACTTTCCAGCGTGGCTGGATCTTTTCTGAATTCTCTTGTCTCTTGAGCAGACGTAGTCACACCAGCACCTCTTGGGGAGTCCGTCTTTGCCCAGCCACATTGCCTGGGGTGTCTGACATCATCAGTTCTTAGGTCTTCCTCACCTCCTCGGCTCTTCCTGCTGCCACGTATCCTCACGGTCAGGAGTGGTCTAGAGCTAGTTCTCATTTGGAGTGTCAGTGCAGGGGAAGTCCTTCTCTCTGACTTCGGGCCCCTCTGAATTTGAGTGATGTGTTTTTTCTTTCAAATTAAGGACATTATCTAAAAATATTGATTTAAAGCAGTGGTTCTCAACCTGTGGGTCTGGACCCCTTTGGGTTGGATATCAGATATTTACACCACAATTCATAACAGTAGGAGAGTTATAGCTATAAAGTAGCAATGGGATATTTTTATGGTTGGTGGCCACAGCATGAGGAATGTTGAGAACCCCGCTGTAGAGCAGCCCCGACTCTCTTGTCTTATGTCGGACTCTGACCGCTGCAGAATTTACTTCTGTGATCCACTTCATTCATGAGTTTCTCAGCTCATACACAAACGAGGTTCGTAGGGAAATAAAAGGGCTCTAGTTAATACAAGACAGGACGCCTTTTGAAAATCTCTGCTCTCGGGTGTGAGGTCGGGAGTGGAAGGATTCTCTTATGGAAGGTCAGTACACTGTGACCTTCATCAGTCAGGCCAGGCTCACAGCAGACCCCAGGGCTTGCCCAGGAGACATGTGGTTTGTCCAGGCTCTGGGCTTTCCCTGATGGCTCACCTGAGGCAGAGGGAATCAGAGGGGCTTGAGTTACTGCAGGCCCCTTAGCCCAGGCACACAGTAGGGCTTGGCATGTGAGGTCACGTGAAGGGTGAGGGAGTTAGCCTTGCTTCAGCTTTTAACTTTCTGTAAAACCTTAGGCTAATTACTACTCTTATAACATCATTTTTCCCAACTACCAAAGTGGTCCCAGATGAACATAGTGTTTTACATCTTTAATCCTAGAACTTAGGAGGCAGAGGCAGAAGCAGATGGATCTCTGAGTTCCAGACCAAAGAGTGCTACATGATAAGGTGTACACACACACACACACACACATTTCCTCCCCCAAAACAAAAGAGTTGTTCCTTTTTAAGAACTAAGTAAAATTATCCAAATTTTTGAATTTTGAAACACAAACCATATGTATTTTTAACTTTTTGATGTAGGTATTATACTGAAATAGGAAAAGGGCTGTTGGATCCGAGGCTATGGAATTCTCAGTAAGGTCTGCTAGGGAGAGGGAACTCCTAGAAAGCGAGGCTTTGCTGCTGCCCTCACAGGTACAGGGCCAGCAGCCCAAGTATCCAGCCATGTAATGAGCAGTCCTGACTAACCTTGGCCTGTGGGCCTCTCCACAGAGCGGGGATTGCAGAATGAGGGGTGATGAGTCAGAGGTGGGAAATATTTCTCAGATGGTAAAGTGAATTCTAGCTGCCACACAAGGTCTCTGCCTGTACCTTCAGTCAGGCACCCAATGACTTGAAGTCACTACTGCCTTAAGGGAGTTCACCCTTTGTAAACCCTAACTCAGAACCTTTCTAATCATGGGTGGAGGGAGATTGAAATCAGTGTACTGTTCTTCCTTTTGACCATGTTTATGCATGCCAGAGTCAGTCTGGTACAGGAGCTTCTCCATTGTATAAACAAGTGATTCCTGAACTGTATGAGCAGAGAAAAGCCACTGACTTAGTGTTTGTAAAATGGATATTTTGGTTTCTTCTAGTGGTGGATTTTTGTGAAGACAGAACTCTATATGGGAAATTAACTTCATTTTAAATGCTGAAGTTCACACATAGTCACTATCAGCTCTGAATTATGTCTGTAGCTGAATAGTGTGCTCTGTGTGTGTTATACTGACCTATTGGTACATACCCATGGGGCCTCCCCCCCCCCATGAACTGTTCCAGGAATTTCAGGAAGGTCTGTCTGCGTCCAGAACCACCTTTTCCCTACAGTGCATTTTACCTTGGCATGGATATAGTATTTGAGACAATGTATTTGTGTGTCTTCTTCTAGAACACTTTACAAGTAGGTTGTAAGGAAGCAGTGCCATTTTCCAGAGAGCTGTCCATGCCACCCTACCAAGGTTTATGGCAGATTGCTGTGGGTTTCTGCAGAGCTGCCATTGCAGGTGTATAGTTACTGTAGCAGCTGTGTTCTGCACAGATGCCGAGGTCATCATACGCCCTTCAGAAGGTAGCTGCAGGCAACGAAAGGGTAACAAGAGCCAGTGGAGGCCATTTCGGAGTCAAGGCAATCCTACCATATATTCTAGAAACAATGGCTCCTCTTTGCCATCGCAGGATTTTGTTTGTAAAATCATTTTTGATAATAGCATTATATAGAGATAAGAGAACCAATCGTTGGCTTTCTTTCCGGAAGTGTGAAGTGTCAGGCAGACAAATAAATAGATAATTCTTAAGAATAATGTACTCTAGGCAATCAGAGCAAATCCAGTGATAAGAGATGTCTTCAGGAGAAATTGAAAATATCAACGTAATTTTATTGTTCGTACTGATCCTTCTAGCGGTCCAGGAATAGTCTCCTGAACATGGATTCTATACATTTTCTACTTTAAGTATAGAAAATGAAATTGCATGCACCTGAATTTTGGAAGAAAGATACACTTTTTGTATAAAAGGCCCATTAAATCAGTTCTTTCTATTTAGTAACTTAAAGCCTGATTTAAATGGATTTGATTGAAATAACAGCTACTTCAAATCATAGCCACTTTCCATGTAGCACGCTGATTTCCTCATCCCCTGGGAGGCCTTTGTCGCTTAGGTTTATTCCCAGCACCATCTATGACAGTGATGCGTCTGCCACTTGTGTATCTCAGGAAGGTCAAGAATCCTGCGTTGTCCTTCCAGTCCTTTGCCACAGCTAGAAAGCTGTCCCTGAGACCACAGGGACTGCTGCCGCCTGTGTGACAGGTCCCCTGACCTTCCAGAGCATGAGTGCCCTTCAAAGGCAAAGTACACAGGAAAGTCTGCCTGCTGGATGGAGAGTTACTTCTTTTGATCCTAGTGAGATACGTTGGTCTGCACATCACATCCAGGGCTGCTCTGTTTTCTTTTTTCTTTTTCTTTTTTTTTTTTTTTAAAAAAAAAGATTTATTTATTATGTATACAGTATATAGAAGAGGGCACCATATGTCATCATAGATGGTTGTAAGCCACCATGTGGTTGCTGGGAATTGAACTCAGGACCTCCGGAAGAACAGTCAGTGCTCTTAACCTCTGAGCCACCTCTCCAGCCCCGCTGCTCTGTTTTCAATATTTCTTTGTTTTAATCTTAACTCCC